>WNWK01003958.1:0-151760 GCA_009830355.1 Cherax destructor | reverse complement strand
TGAAACTACCCAAGGTCCTAGCTTCAATAACCCTACTAGGCAGACTGTTCCACTCATCAACTACCCTATTTCCAAACCAATACTTTCCTATATCCTTTCTAAATCTAAACTTATCTAATTTGAATCCATTATTGCGGTTCTCTTGAGAGATATCCTCAAGACCTTATTTATATCCCTTGTTAATACCCATTTTCCACTTGATACCTCGATCATGTCTCCTCATTCTACGTCTTACAAGTGAATGTAATTTAAGGGTCTTCAATCTTTCTTCTAAGGAAGATTTCTAATGCTATGAATTAATTTAGTCATTCTCGCTGAATGTTTTCTAACGAATTTATGTCCATTCTGTAAATGGAGACCAGAACTGAGCTGCTAATCTAGGTGAGGCCTTACTAATGATGTATAAAGCTGTAATATAACCTCTGGACTTCTGTTGCTAACACTTCTTGATATAAATCCAGTAATCTATTTGCCTTATTACTTACGCTTAGGCATTGCTGTCTTGGTTTAAGGTTGCTGCTTACCATCACCCCCAAGTCCTTTCGAAATCTGTAGGCTAAGTTCACGTTATTAACTTAGTGCTGGGTTATGGACACTCCTGAGCTTAGAACTTGCATTTATCTACATTGAACTGCATCTGCCATTTTCTGACCAGAATTAGTTTGTCTAAATCTCCTGAAGTTCCTGACATCTAGTTGAATCATTATCCTATCTGGCTACTTGTTTGCATATCACTAGTAATTCCTCAAGGTCATTAATATATTATAAACAACAATGGCCAAACGATCCTGTGGAATCACTTGTTACAATCCCATCGATTTAACCATTATGCACACCTCTGCTTCCTATTGTGAGCCATGACTGATCCATGACACACTTTTCCCAATGCCATGAGCGCCACTTTCTTTAACAGTCCTGTGGGTACTCATCAAAGCCTACTAAAGTAAATACAATATGAATTCTTATCTGCAACGCTCAAAGCTTACTGAAAGTTCTAGTGGAAACGCCACTGTGAAATCCATGTAGATTCCATTAATCAAAATTTCTGCTTCTATTGGTAAGCACTATGACTCTGTCCATTTGCTAAATCGTAATTAGCACTCCATCGAGCACTGAGATTTTGATACTACCTTAAGACATAAGAACATAAGAACATAAGAAAGGAGGAACACTGCAGCAGGCCTGTTGGCCCATACTAGGCAGGTCCTTCACAATCCGTCCCACTAACAGAATATTTGCTCAACCCAATTTTCAATGCTACCCAAGAAATAAGCTTTGACAATTCTACCCACTCATGCGCGAGTCCCACTCAAATCCAACCCTCTCACTCATGAATTTATCCAACCTAAATTTGAAACTACCCAAGGTCCTAGCTTCAATAACCCTACTAGGCAGACTGTTCCACTCATCAACTACCCTATTTCCAAACCAATACTTTCCTATATCCTTTCTAAATCTAAACTTATCTAACTTGAATCCATTATTGCGGGTCTCTCTTGAGAGATATCCTCAAGACCTTATTTATATCCCCTTTGTTAATACTCCATTTTCCACTTGTATACCTCGATCATGTCTCCTCATTCTACGTCTTACAAGTGAATGTAATTTTAGGTCTTCAATCTTTCTTCGTAAGGAAGATTTCTAATGCTATGTATTAATTTAGTCATTCTACGCTGAATGTTTTCTAACGAATTTATGTCCATTCTGTAATATGGAGACCAGAACTGAGCTGCGTAATCTAGGTGAGGCCTTACTAATGATGTATAAAGCTGTAATATAACCTCTGGACTTCTGTTGCTAACACTTCTTGATATAAATCCCAGTAATCTATTTGCCTTATTACGTACGCTTAGGCATTGCTGTCTTGGTTTAAGGTTGCTGCTTACCATCACCCCCAAGTCCTTCTCGCAATCTGTATGGCTAAGTTCTACGTTATTTAACTTATAAGTGCTTGGGTTATGGACACTCCCGAGCTTCAGAACCTTGCATTTATCTACATTGAACTGCATCTGCCACTTTTCTGACCACGAATTAAGTTTGTCTAAATCTTCCTGAAGTTCTATGACATCTATGTTTGAATCAATTATCCTACCTATCTTCGTGTCGTCGGCGAATTTGCTCATATCACTAGTAATTCCCTCATCAAGGTCATTGATATATATTATAAATAACAATGGGCCTAAGACTGATCCCTGTGGAACACCACTTGTTACAAGTCCCCATTCGGATTTAACCCCATTTATGCACACTCTCTGCTTCCTATTGGTGAGCCATGACTCGATCCATGACAGCACTTTTCCCCCAATGCCATGAGCTGCCACTTTCTTTAACAGTCTCTGGTGCGGTACTCTATCAAAAGCCTTACTAAAGTCTAAATAAACAATATCGAATTCTTTATCGTGATCAACAGCCTCAAAAGCTTTACTGAAGAAGGTTAATAAATTAGATAGGCAGGAACGGCCCTCGTGAATCCATGCTGGGTATCATTAATCAAATTATGGTTATCTAGATGGCTTCTAATAATATCAGCTATAATTGACTCTAGTAATTTGCCTACAATTGAGGTCAGGCTTATTGGGCGGTAGTTTGACGGTAGTGACTTGTCCCCTGCTTTAAAAATAGGAATTACATTAGCCATCTTCCACATATCAGACACTACACCTGTTTGAAGAGATAAATTAAAATGTTAGATATTGGTTCACAGAGTTCCATTTTGCATTCCTTAAGAACCCTTGCAAAAGCTCATCAGGACCCGGCGATTTATTTTGTTTCAGTCGGTCCAGCTGTTTCATAATCATTTCGCTAGTGACTGTGATATTACATAATTTATCTTCTTCTGGGCCTCTGTAAAAATTAATTACTGGGATATTATTAATGTCTTCCTGTGTGAAAACCGAGAGAAAATAATTATTAAAAATAGAGCACATATCATTCTCCTTGTCAGTAAGATGCCCAAAGTTATTTTTAAGGGGACCTATCTTATCCCTAACTTTTGTTCTATAAACCTGGAAAAATTTTTTGGGTTAGTTTTTGAATCCCTAGCAACTTTAATTTCATAGTCCCGTTTAGCTTTTCTTATTCCCTTTTAACGTCCCTCTTAATGTCAGTATACTGATTTATAAGATGACCCTCACCTCTTTTTATGCGCCTA
The DNA here is from genome assembly GCA_009830355.1 of Cherax destructor. NCBI lineage: Eukaryota > Metazoa > Arthropoda > Malacostraca > Decapoda > Parastacidae > Cherax > Cherax destructor. The sequence continues at coordinate 148,609 of WNWK01003958.1, read as the reverse complement.
TAAATTCCTTTCTTCTGCCCTAAAAGATATTTGAGCCTATTATTCATCCATTTTGGGTCATTTCTACTTGATCTAATTTCTTTATACGGGATAAATGTTCTTTGGGCAGCCTGTATAGTGTTAAGAAACTGTCATATTGATACCTCTTCTTCACCCCAGTCCACAGTTGATAAGTGTTCTCTAAGTCCATTATAATCTGCTAAGCGAAAATCTGGGACCATTACTGAATTATCCCTACTATCATACATCCATTCAATGCTAAAGGTAATTGACTTGTGGTCGCTTGAGCCGAGTTCCTCTGTAATTTCTAAATTATTAACAAGGGTTTCTTGCTTGCCAGAACCAAGTCAAGTAGGTTATTTCCCTTGTAGGTTCTGTTACAAACTGCTTCAAAAAGCAATCCTGAACTACTTCTAAAAAGTCGTTAGATTCTAAATTCCTGTCATGAAATTCCAATCAATCTGACTAAAGTTAAAGTCCCCTAGAATTACTACGTTATCGTGTCTTGTGGCCTTAACAATTTCCTCCCAAAGTAGTCTCCTTGTTCCCTATCTAAGTTTGGAGGACGGTAAATCACGCCTAAAATCAATTTTTCACACCCTCTGAAAATTCTATCCAGACAGACTCTGTATGTGTTAATTCAGACTTTATACCCGTTTTTATGCAACAATTTAAATGATCACGGACATAGAGTGCCACCCCACCCCTTTCCCGATACTTCTGTCTACTTGGAACAATTTAAAACCCTGAATGTGACATTCGGCAGGCAAGTCCGATTTTTCATATTAAACCATGTCTCAGTTATTGCAAAAACATCAATATTACCCGTACTTGCAACTAATCTCAACTCGTCCATCTTATTCCTAGCACTACGACTATTGGTGTAATATATATTTAGAGACCCTCCTTTCTCTTTACCCTTCCTGCTCATCTCTGTTTTTCCACTATACCTATTACTGTCCTTGTCATCTAGTGTCACTAGCTTTCCACTATCCACCTTATTCTGCCTATTACTAGTTCTCCTACAACTTATAATATTACTACACTGGGACTTCTCTGTTTTCCCCCAAAACCCATACCACTAACTATTTCTAGTTTAAAGCCCTAACAGCTCCCTCCACTGCAGCTTTCCAGTGCCCCCACCCCAGACCTGGATAAGTGAACCCCATCCCTGGCATACATGTCATTTCTGCCATAGAAGAGGTCCCAGTTGTCAATGAATGTTACTGAATTTTCCTTACAGTATTTGTCCAGCCAGCAATTGACACCAATTGCCCTGGACAGCCATTCATTTCCAACTCCTCTCCTTGGCAAAATACCACATATGACAGGGTTCCCACCCTTCTTCCTAATTATGTCTATTGCTGACCTAAACCTGCTAGTCAGGTCCTCACTCCTACGTCTGCCAACATCGTTGCCTCCAGCACTGAGACAGATAATAGGATTGCTCCCATTACCTCTCATGATGTCGTCCAGACGGCTAACAATATCCTCCATCCCAGCCCCAGGAAAGCAAACCCTCTGTCTCCTACTCCTATCAATCAAACAGAAAGCCCTATCCATGTACCTAACCTGACTGTCCCCAACAACAACAATGTTTTTACCTTCCTTTGTGTCTTTCGTCGTGACGCTCCCAGAAGTCGACTCACATTCATCGGGTAGCACGGAGAATGGGTTCGATGTTTCCACAACATTCTCCTGGGTCTTCGTTGTTTCTACCTCTCCACCCGTCCTCTTGAGCCTTAACTTTGTCCCATGCGTTTTAGCCACTGTCCAGGTTCCTTTCCTGGCTTGAGGATTCTCAACAGAGGATTACTACGAATCCTCTTGTTTTCCTCAGTCAGTCGCTGTATCTCAAGCTTAGCTACCCTCAGTTCTTCCTTCAGCTGCTGGTAGAGTAGCTCAAGAGAGGACATCTTCTTCAGATTGACAGAGAGCACACAAGACACGTCTTCACTGAGTTAAGTCAGGTCCACCACTCAAGTTCAGTCAGGATCCACCAACTGACTCTAGTAATTTGCCTACAATTGAGGTCAGAGCTTACTAATAGTGGCGGTAGTTTGACTGGTAGTGACTTTGTCCCCTGCTTCTAAAAATAGGAATTACATTAGCCATCTTCCACATATCAGACACTACACCTGTTTGAAGAGATAAATTAAAAATGTTAGATATTGGTTCACAGAGTTCCATTTTGCATTCCTTAAGAACCCTTGCAAAAGCTCATCAGGACCCGGCGATTTATTTTGTTTCAGTCGGTCCAGCTGTTTCATAATCATTTCGCTAGTGACTGTGATATTACATAATTTATCTTCTTCTGGGCCTCTGTAAAAATAATTACTGGGATATTATTAATGTCTTCCTGTGTGAAAACCGAGAGAAAATAATTATTAAAAATAGAGCACATATCATTCTCCTTGTCAGTAAGATGCCCAAAGTTATTTTTAAGGGGACCTATCTTATCCCTAACTTTTGTTCTATAAACCTGGAAAAACTTTTGGGTTAGTTTTTGAATCCCTAGCAACTTTAATTTCATAGTCCCGTTTAGCTTTTCTTATTCCCTTTTAACGTCCCTCTTAATGTCAGTATACTGATTTATAAGATGACCCTCACCTCTTTTTATGCGCCTATAAATTCCTTTCTTCTGCCCTAAAAGATATTTGAGCCTATTATTCATCCATTTTGGGTCATTTCTACTTGATCTAATTTCTTTATACGGGATAAATGTTCTTTGGGCAGCCTGTATAGTGTTAAGAAAACTGTCATATTGATACCTCTTCTTCACCCCAGTCCACAGTTGATAAGTGTTCTCTAAGTCCATTATAATCTGCTAAGCGAAAATTCTGGGACCATTACTGAATTATCCCTACTATCATACATCCATTCAATGCTAAAGGTAATTGACTTGTGGTCGCTTGAGCCGAGTTCCTCTGTAATTTCTAAATTATTAACAAGGGTTTCTTGCTTGCCAGAACCAAGTCAAGTAGGTTATTTCCCTTGTAGGTTCTGTTACAAACTGCTTCAAAAGCAATCCTGAACTACTTCTAAAAAGTCGTTAGATTCTAAATTCCCTGTCATGAAATTCCAATCAATCTGACTAAAGTTAAAGATATATATTTTTCATTTATGTTAATGTAAGAATTTATAATTTTGTACCAAGAGAAACTTTGAAAACCTACCTAACCTTATTACAACAAGTGCAATTTAATTTAGCCTAACCCAACTAAATATATTTTAGATACGTTAACAATAATTTAATAATAAACAAACACAATGAAATATATTTTTTCGTTAGGTCCAGAATGATTTTGGCGAAATTATTGCATACACAAATTTTCGCTTGTCATATATGGCAAGAAGAGCGTTGCTATTTAAGCCAAAATCGCAAGTTTTACCTAATCGGCACGACATATATATATATATATATATATATATATATATATATATATATATATATATATATATATATATATATATATATATATATATATATATATATATATATATAATATATATATGCAAGACAACCACTATGAAAAAAAAAATAGAAGAATTCCAAGCGCTTTCGTGACTGCTCACATTATCAAGGAACTATAAAAGGAAACGTGAGAAGAAGGCTTATAAAGAGGCAGAATACACCTCACAGTCACATCACACTAACAAAGACGACACCTCACAGTAGCGTAACATCTCACGACTCTGTAAAGAGGAACATAAGAAAGGACCTGAAACTCTTCCCAAGAATTAAGATTAGTCCAATTTATCATTAAATTCTTCCCAAATTTTATTAATTATAAATGAATCCAATTTATATAAACCAAAAGAAATATTCATATTATTTTCAAAACTGCTTTTAATGAAACATGATTCTATTATATTTCTCAAGTTTTGCCTAAATCTCTTTTACCAAATAGACTCCTTGACATGAGAGATCGTCCTTTTGATGATTTTATGAGAATTATTCTTCAGAAACATATTGAAATTACTAAAATACAGGAGAAAGAAGCATTCAAAATATTGAGAAACAAAAATACTCCTTTTATCAAGCTATTCCATCAGAATGGCAACATAGTATGTTGGATCATTGCTATAATAAACTCAGAAGAATTTGTAATAATCTCAAAAACAAACTACAAAGAAAATTAGATAATTTAATTGAAAATAGTGATTGGACAAAGCACGCTAATAACAATTTTGTAATTAACTTATCAGATGAAATATTAGATAAAAATACAACTGCTGCTCTTGGTTTCGGTTTAAGTTTTGCAACTTCAAAAACTTAATAATGTTGAAATTGCAAAAGCCTTTTGTAATTTAGAAAATCCTCAGATTTATCCAATGATGAAATTAATATTAGTAAGGGGATGGTATATAGCTCAATGTTAAAACAAAATATTCCCAATTGCCCTCAAAGATTTTTAAGTCTTATGATTCACTTTTGAATAATAAAAATTTGCGCCTTACTAAAGCAGATAAAATAAATGCAATAGTAATTATGAAAGAAACCGATTACCAAGATAAAATGAATAGCCTCCTAGATGATTTTGAAACCTATTCTAAACTTAGAAAGAATCCCTTAGAAAATGTTAACAGCAATTTCAATAAAACAATAAAGCATCTATTGAAGGGCAAAGATGAATTAATTAAAAATTCACTTCCACTAATCCATCTTTACCTTATATGTATGGATTAATTAAAACACACAAACCTGGTAATCCTGTTAGACCAATTATTAGCTCCATAGGTTCAGTTTCTTATAAACTTTCTAAATGGCTTGTTGATATTTTGAGCCCAATTGTTGGAAAAATTTCTAATTTTAATGTTAAAAACAACTTAGATTTAGTTGATAAATTAAGCACCTTGACTGATTTAAATGAATTCAATATGGTTAGTTTTGATGTTACCTCCTTGTTTACAAAAGTTCCAGTTGATGATTTACTAAAGTTCTTATCTGAAGAACTGGTTAATTACGATTTACCATTGCCAGTTCCTACTATCATTAAACTTATTAAACTTTGTATTGTTGATGCAAAATTTGTATTTAATGATGAGTTTTACACTCAGAAGTTTGGTATGGCAATGGGAAATCCTCTTTCACCTGTTCTTAGTAATTTATATATGGAATTTTTCGAAACAAGATTGCTTAACACAATCCTTCCCAATAGAGCTAAGTGGTATAGATATGTTGATGACATTTTGTGCCTTATGCCTAAGAATGTAGACATAAACCATTTCCTTGTTAAGTTAAATAGCTTAGCTCATTCTATAAATTTTACTGTTGAATTTGAAGTAAATAACTCATTGCCCTTCCTAGATGTTTTTATTATTAAGGGTAACATTGATTTTAAATTTAAAATTTACAGAAAACCTACAAATAATTGTTCCAATGTACACTATTACTCTTCACATCAAGATAGAGTTAAAGTGTCGGTTTTCTCTTCTATGTTTTTGATAGCTTTACGTATTTGTAGTCCAGAGTTCATAGATGAAGAAATCTCTAAAATTTATGAAATAGCTAATGATTTAAAATACCCAAGAAACATAATTGATAAATCTTTTAAAATAGCTAGAAATACTTTTTACAATCCAAAAAAGGACAACCAACCTTATTCAACCAAAAATATGTTGGTTCTCCCTTACCATGAAAACTTGGTTGATATGCCTTCTTTTCTTAAGAATTTTAATATCAAAGTTGTATTTAAAAATCTTGATACAGTAAAAAGACTTTTGATAAAAAATTCCCCCAAAATGCTGATGGATGTGTCTATAAGATTCCCTGTAAAATATGCGATAAAGTTTATTATGCTCAAACTGGTAAAAGTCTTGAACTAAGATTAAAACAACATAAATATAGCATTAGAACTGGACAAGATTCTAATGCTCTATTTATTCATGTGAGAGACTTTAACCATCCAATTGATTTTCAAAATGCTGAGAAGGTTGTATCAAGCAAGTCCATGGTTGAAAGGAATATAATAGAATCATGTTTCATTAAAAGCAGTTTTGAAAATAATATGAATATTTCTTTTGGTTTATATAAATTGGATTCATTTATAATTAATAAAATTTGGGAAGAATTTAATGATAAATTGGACTAATCTTAATTCTTGGGAAGAGTTTCAGGTCCTTTCTTATGTTCCTCTTCACAGAGTCGTGAGATGTTACGCTACTGTGAGGTGTCGTCTTTGTTAGTGTGATGTGACTGTGAGGTGTATTCTGCCTCTTTATAAGCCTTCTTCTCACGTTTCCTTTTATAGTTCCTTGATAATGTGAGCAGTCACGAAAGCGCTTGGAATTCTTCTATTTTTTCATAGTGGTTGTCTTGCATATTTTAATATCACCTGTTTACTGTGATCCTTTTGCATATACATGTATATATATATATATATATATATATATATATATATATATATATATATATATATATATATATATATATATATATATATATATATTTTGTCGTGCCGATTAGGTAAAACTTGGATTTTGGCTTAAATAGCAACGCTCTTCTTGCCATATAAGACAAGTGAAAATTTGTGTATGCAATAATTTCGACAAAATCATTCTGAACATAATGAAAAAATATATTTCATTGTGTTTGTTTATTATTAAATTAATGTTAACGTATCTAAAATATATTTAGTTGGGTTAGGCTAAATTAAATTACGCTTGTTGTAATAAGGTTAGGTAGGTTTTCAAAGTTTCTCTTGGTACAAAATTATAAATTCTTACATTAACATAAATGAAAAAATATATCTTTAAACGTATAAGAGAAAATTTTAGAAAGGACTTAATTTTAGATGAGTTCTTGCTAATTGACCAGTTTTACCTAATCGGCACGACATATATATATATATATATATATATATATATATATATATATATATATATATATATATATATGAGAATGACTTGGAGAGCGTATAAATCTGTAGGGAAGGAAGGCGGGGTAGGGTCGTCCTAGAAGGTTGGAGGAAGGGGTAGGAGGTTTTGGCGAGGGCTTGGACTTAAAGCAAGCATGTGTGAGCGTGTTAGATAGGAGTGAATGGAGACGAATGGTTTTGGGACATGACGATCTGTTGGAGTGTGAGCAGGGTAACATTTGTGAAGGATTCAGGAAACCAGTTAATTGATTTAGTTGTACTTGAGTCCTGGAAATGGGAAGTACAATGCCTGCACTTTAAAGGAGGGGTCTGGGATAGTGACAGCTGGGAGGGACTATTCTCAGCTGTCGTATCTGAGCTCCTCTGCAAAGACAGTGATTATGTATGAGTGTGGTGAAAGTGTTGAATGATGATGAAAGTATTTTCTTTTGGGGATTTTCTTCTTTTGGGTCACCCTGCCTCGGTGGGAGACGGCCGACTTGTTGAAAAAAAAAATATATGTCGTGCCGATTAGGTAAAACTTGCGATTTTGGCTTAAATAGCAACGCTCACCTTGCCATATAAGACAAGTGAAAATTTGTGTATGCAATAATTTCGCCAAAATCATTCAGAACATAATGAAAAAAATATATTTCATTGTGTTTGTTTATTATTAAATTAATGTTAACGTATCTAAAATATATTAAGTTGGGTTAGGCTAAATTAAATTGCGCTTGTTGTAATAAGGTTAGGTAGGTTTTCAAAGTTTCTCTTGGTACAAAATTATAAATTCTTACATTAACATAAATTAAAAAAATATATCTTTTAACGTATAAGAGAAAATTTTAGAAAGGACTTAATTTTAGATAAGTTCTCGCTAATTGACCAGTTTTACCTAATCGGCACGACATATATATATATATATATATATATATATATATATATATATATATGTCGTGCCGATTAGGTAAAACTGGTCAATTAGCTAGAACTCATTTAAAATTAAGTCCTTTCTAAAATTTTCTCACATACATTTAAAGATATTTTTTTTTCATTTATGTTAATGTAAAAATATATAATTTTATACTAAGAGAAACTTTGAAAACCTACCTAACCTTATTACAACAAGCGCAATTTAATTTAGCCTAACCCAACTAAATATATTTTAGATATGTTTACAATAATTTAATAATAAACAAACACAATGAAATATATTTTTTTCCTTACGTTCAGAATGATTTTTGCGAAATTATTGCATACACAAATTTTCCCTTGTCTTATATGGCAAGGTGAGCGTTGCTATTTAAGCCAAAATCGCAAGTTTTACCTAATCGGCACGACATATATATATATATATATATATATATATATATATATATATATATATTATTATTTTTTTTTTTTTTTTTCAACAAGTCGGCCGTCTCCCACCGAGGCAGGGTGACCCAAAAAGAAAGAAAATCCCCAAAAAGAAAAAACTTTCATCATCATTCAACACTTTCACCACACTCATACATAATCACTGTCTTTGCAGAGGAGCTCAGATACTACAGCTGAGAAAAGTCCCTCCCAGCTGTCACTATCTCAGACCCCTCCTTTAAAGTGCAGGCATTGTACTTCCCATTTCCAGGACTCAAGTCCAACTAAATCAATTAACTGGTTTCCTGAATCCCTTCACACAATGTTACCCTGCTCACACTCCAACAGATCGTCATGTCCCAAAACCATTCGTCTCCATTCACTCCTATCTAACACGCTCACACATGCTTGCTGGAAGTCCAAGCCCTCGCCCACAAAACCTCCTTTACCCTTCCTCCAACCTTTTCTAGGACGACCCCTACCCCGCCTTCCTTCCCTACAGATTTATACGCTAACCACGTCCAAATCATTCTATTGATATTTTTAATATGATATATATATATATATATATATATATATATATATATATATATATATATATATATATATATAACTACACACACACAGTGGTACTTCGGTATACGTCCGCTTAGGAATAAGTCCAACTTGGTATACGACCTTTGTTTGGAATATGACTTGCGTGCTAGAACTTGTATGGGTCAAAATGAGTCACGACACCGTGTAAAAAAGTAATTTAGAGGAGAAAACCCTGCCTCTGAAGGTCCTCCTCATAATGGACAATGCTCCAGCTCACCCTCCAAGCTTGCAGGACTATATGCTGCCGGAGTTTGACTTCATCACTGTAAAGTTTTTTTCCCCTAACACGACTCCTCTCATTCAGCCCTTGGATCAGCAGGTCATCAGTAATTTCAAGAAACTCTACACTAAAGCACTATTCCAGAGGTGCTTTGAAGTGACCTCTGACATACAGTTAACCCTGAGAGAGTTTTGGAAAGGTCACATTATTATCGCCCATTGCATAACTCTCATTGACAAAGCCTGGCAGGAAGTTTCATGCAGAACAATGAACTCTGCTTGCAGGAATTTGTGGCCAGAAGCAGTGGCTGAAAGGGACTTTGAGGGCTTTGAGGCTGTGTCTATAGTGGAGGATATTGTCTCTTTGGGCAGGTCAATGGGTCTGGATGTGAGTAATGATGATGTGGAGGAGTTAGTGGAGGGGCACAGGGAAGAGCTGACCACTGAGGAGCTGCAGGAACTTGAGAAGGAGGAGCACAAGACTAAGATGGATGCACTCTCTTCAGGCTTGGAAGAGGAGATAGAGGAAGCCCCTACTTCATTAATCAAGGAAATCTTTGCCAAATGGATGGACGTCAAAAACTTTGCAGAGAAGTACTACCCAGCAAAGCCCAAACAAACAGTAATAGCATTGTCTGGAATGACCAGACAATGTCACATTTCCGAAACATCCTGAGGAGAAGGCAGAAGCAAAGTTCTAAATACGCCATCCTGGAGCTGAGCCTTCGGACTGTGCAACACGTCAGGAAACGTGTCTGTGGCTGAGCGGTATAGCCAGGTTGTTTCCTCAACTGGACCTATACGGCAAACCAATTGCGGCAGAGTTGCTCTAGCGCCAACACAACCTGGTGGTGAGGCCGAGTGGGGAGTCATGGGAGACGCTGATGACAGTGAGCAAGTCAGGTGAAGGTGCCGTCAGCGATGCTTGTAAAGATTAGGTTAGATACGTTTCGTCAGGAAACAGGTCAAGTCTTTCCTGACGCGGGGCTTAGTCAGATGATGACTCGCCGTTGGAGCTTTTGGTCATCTGACCGAGGCCTTCCGCTGGCATACCGGTCCACCTCCTCAAAAATTATGGTCATAGAGATGGTAGTTGCCAGAGAATGTCAGTGTGTGTGAGGAAGTCGTAGGCAAGACGACTCAGGTGGTGTGTCGTCAGTAGAGCCGGTGAGCATACATCTCCCTGTACAGGTGTGTCACTGGACAAGTGGACACCTCAGGGTGTGACCTGTAACCTTAGGAATGTGTTAAGTTGGTCTAGAAACAGACCATACGGCGAAACAGATGCAAAAGTCTAACACACCTGCAACTAAACATCAGGTATCGTGGTTTAGAAGATCAAAATGATGCATTTTTGTCCAAATGTACAATAAAGGAACTTAAGAACATATGTAGGCATAGGACAATGGTATGGAACATCTAAGTGAGAGTAAATATGTTCTTAAATAACATGTGAGTTGCGGTACTCGGTCGAACATATATTCTGAGGATTGAAAAACACAGTAGAGCTTCCTCATTTTCCCCTTTAATTTTCCGAACATATTACTGCAAAACACTTTAAATGCTCACCATAAAATAGAAAGTTAACACTGGCACAAACGACACAGACTGTGCATGGTGGAACACGCAAGTTCTCTGCAGACGGCAGAGAACTTGCGTGTGGGAGTGATGAGAGAGTGACGCAGAGGTTGTGGCATCGTGGAGTGACGTCGTGGTGTTATGTCGGGGTGTGACATCATAGCATGACATCGTGGCGTGACGTCGTAGTGTAGCGTCGTGGTGTGACATGTTGTGACGTCAAGGAATCACAGACAACAGCGAACTGACACTAGAAATACCTAGAGAGCTTAAAGGAAATGATATTGTGATATTGCGTGCGTTGAGGAGTGGCCAGGCAGTGCTTGGGTACACATGTTTGGAGGCTCACTGCACCTGAAGACAGCACATGAGGGGGGAATAACATTGAAAAGCATACTAAAGCCTCACCTTGAGAATAGTGGTAGGCTTGGACATTCACGTGGCTTGCTCTGTGGCTCTGAGTGTCTTGGGCACTCAGAAAAAACACGCCACAGGCAACGATCGCAGATCGAATACTGAGATTTCAAGGAGACAGTATAGAGAGAGGGCGTGAGTGGTGGTGGCGGAGGAGGTGCAAGCGTAGGCAGTGTATGAAGGCAAGAATCTGCTGCCTACACCCATGCCAATGTGGTCAGGGCAGATTTGACCACAGGCACACGTTGTCGATGAAACAAAACACTAAATTCACCTCAGACTTGCTATAGATGTCTATAATGGAGCTGTAGCAAGAAGCAGCAACGAATTGGGCAGGTACATGTGACGCTGTACACATAGGTAAGGACAGTATGAGAGGATGAGAGGACCTGGATAATGCAACCGAGAATTCTCGAAGAAATTGAGCATATATGGGCATAAGTCTAGGATATACCTGCGTCTCAGTGATGTGGATTGGAGATACGATATCTATATAACCTGCTGGTAGTAGGATGCTGCATTGATAGTGCGATGAATTGACATGTGACTTCTGTCTTCTTCTCTCTCTCTGGGTATTAAACAAAGTTGGTGGAGCAATAAACTTGAGGGGCTAGCCTTAGGTTTAGTAGACAGTACAGGCAGAGTTGGTTGGTGAAGCCCCACGTCAGGACGTAGGTCTAGCGAGAGAGAGTGAGGAGGGGAACGTCTTACCTCTTCTGGGTCTGTCTAGTTAGTGAGGACGAATCAGAGCACACTCAGCTGAGCTCTAAGTCTCAACTAAATCCGTCAGTTGGCGTCACCGAGGGCTAGGGCGGGAAAGGTGCGAGATCAAGGTCCAACAGAGGTTACATAATTTGCATTATCAAGTTATCAGCATTAAAGTCTGAGGCACTCAAATTTACACATGAAAATATGTATTGCAAATTATCCGAGTTTCATGAAAATCAGTATTGCAACTTTCCGAATTTCATTATGTAGGTTTAACCAAGGATAAACTTTCTAAAAAAAAAAAAAAAAAACAGATTCATTCATAACACAAGATTTGTGAGGATTATAGAAGTAAGTTGAAAAACAAATCTACGTCTACCTGATGTGTCACTTATAAACTGAAAAAAATTCAAAACAATGGAATAATATTTCCCACACACAGAGAGTAAGGTAACAGTGACCCACTGTGTATGTGAGGTCACATTTCTGCTATATAAGACATGTGATGTTTTATTATTGTTACTATTCCTTAATGTACTCACCTAGTTATGGTTGCAGGGGTCAAGTCACAGCTCCTGGCCCCGCCTTTTCGCTGGTTGCTACTAGGTCACTCTTCCTGCTCCATGAGCTTTATCATACCTCTTCTTAAATGTGTGGATGTGTGTGTGTCTGTGTGTTAGTTACCATTTGTCCTAGGCACATCGATTGACATGGGCCTGTGTGTGTGTGTGTGTACTCACCTAATGTACTCACTAATTGTGGTTGCAGGGTCGAGACTCAGCTCCTGGCCCCGCCTTTTCGCTGGTTGCTACTAGGTCACTCTTCCTGCTCCATGAGCTTTATCATACCTCTTCTTAAATGTGTGGATGTGTGTGTGTCTGTGTGTTAGTTACCATTTTGTCCTAGGCACATGTCGATTAGACACTAGGCCTGTTGTGTGTGTGTGTGTGTACTCACCTAATTGTACTCACCTAATTGTGGTTGCAGGGGTCGAGACTCAGCTCCTGGCCCCGCCTCTTCGCTGTCTGCTACTGGGTCTCTGCTCTCCCAGCTCCATGAGCTTTATCATACCTTGTCTTAAAACTATGTATGGTTCCCACCTCCACTATATCGTTCGCTAGACTATTCCACTTCCTGACTACTCTATGGCTGAAGAAATGCTTCCTAACATCCCTTTGACTCATCTAAGTCTTCAGCTTCCAGTTGTGCCCCCTTGTTTCTGTGTTCCCTCTCTTGAACATTCTGTCACTATCCACCTTGTCGATTCCCCGCAGTATTTTGTATGTCGTTATCATGTCTCCTCTAACCCTTCTGTCCTCCAGTGTTGTTAGTCCTATTTCCCTCAACCTTTCTTCATAGGACAGTCCCCTGAGTTGTGGAACTAGCCTTGTCGCAAACCTTTGCACTTTCTCTAGTTTCTTGACGTGCTTGACAAGATGTGGGTTCCAGACTGGTGCTGCATACTCTAGTATGGGCCTGACGTACACGGTGTACAGTGTCTTGAACGATTCCTTGTTAAGGTAACGGAACGCTAATCTTAGGTTTGCCAGTCGCCCATATGCTTCCGCGGTTATCTGGTTGATGTGTGTTTCCGGAGACGTGCTTGGTGTGTGTGTGTGTGTGTGTACTCACCTAATTGTACTCACCTAATTGTGGTTGCAGGGGTCGAGACTCAGCTCCTGGCAGCGCCTGTGTGTGTGTGTGTGTGTGTAAATTTCCAGCTAGCGTGTACAGCTATCATGAGAATCTTGACACTGGAACACGCAGCCATGATCTCTGATCTGCAAAAAAGAGGAAATCCTTCCCCGAGTTAAGCCAGAGCGAGGAAGGCGAGGGATCAGCGCCAGGTCACCTGAGACTCGACCCAACAATGACAGGATCAACAACACAAAGTTTGCTTCATGAGGCGGATCACAAAAAACAAAGAGCAAAAGTCTCTAAAAATTATTCTCTTTAATCTGACGCATAACTCACGTATGCACGCACGCACACACACACGCACACACACGCACATACACACACGCACATACACACACGCACATACACACACGCACATGCACACACGCACACACACACAGAAACACACACACACACACACACACTTCCTGCTCATGGAGCAGGAAGAGTGACCCAGGAGCTATGACTCGACCCATGCAACCACTACAACTAGGGGAGTACAACCAGGTGAGTATACATACACACACACACACACACACACACACACACAGGCAACTCCTGTGTCACAAACCTACTGGAGTTTTATGACAAGGTAACAGAAATAAGACACGGGAGAGAGAGGGTGGATTGATTGCATTTTCTTGGACTGCAAGAAGGCCTTCGACACAGTTCTTCACAAGAGGTTTGCGCAGAAGCTAGAGGATCAGGCATGCATAACAGGAAGGGCACTGCAATGGGTCAGAGAATACCTGACAGGGAGGCAACAACGAGTCATTGTACGGGATGAGGTATCACAGTGGTCGCCTGTGACGAGCGGGGTCTCACAGGGGTCAGTCCAAGGACCAGTGCTATTTTTGGTATATGTGAATGACATAACGGAAGGGATAGACTCAGAAGTGTCCCTGTTCGCAGATGATGTGAAGTTAATGAGGCGAATTAAATCAGATGAGGATCAGGCAGGACTACAAAGAGACCTGAACATGCTGGACACCTGGTCCAGCAACTGGCTTCTCGAATTTAACCTCGCTAAATGCAAAGTCATGAAGATCGGGGAAGGGCAAAGAAGACCGCAGACAGAGTATAGGCTAGGTGGCCAAAGACTGCAAACCTCACTCAAGGAGAAAGATCTTGGGGTGAGTATAACACCGAGCAAGTCTCCGGAAGCACACATCAAGCAGATAACTGCTGCAGCATATGGGCGCCTGGCAAACCTGAGAATAACGTTCCGATACCTCAGTAAGGAATCTTTCAAGACTCTGTACACCGTGTAAGTCAGAGCCATACTGGAGTATGCAGCACCAGTTTGGAACCCACACCTGGTCAAACATGTCAAGAAATTAGAGAAAGTGCAAAGGTTTGCAACAAGGCTAGTTCCAGAGCTAAGGGGAATGTCCTATGAAGAAAGGTTAAGGGAAATCGGCCTGACGACACTGGAGGACAGGAGGGTTAGGGTAGACAGGATAACGACATACAAAATACTGCGAGGAATAGATAAGGTGGATAGAGACAGGATGTTCCAGATGTTTCTTGTGAATGACATGACGGAAGGGACAGACTCCGAGGTGTCCCTGTTTGCAGACGATGTGAAGCTAATGAAGAAAATACACGCGGACGAGGATCAGGTAAGCGGCTTACCATAAGCCTACGAGGGTATCTGGACAGGCTGGAAGCCTGGTCCGACAAATGTCTTCTGGAGTTTAACCCCAGCAAGTGCAAAGTTATGAAGCTTGAGTCCGGACAAAGTAGACGGAGTACACCCTAAGAGAGCAAAGACTACAAAACTCACTCAGGGTAAAGAATCTTGGGGTGAGCATCATACCGAGCACATCTCCTGAGACGCACATCAACCAAATAACTGCTGCAGCATATGGGCGCCGGGCAATCCTATGAATAGTGATTCGACATCTGAGTAAGAAGTCATTCACGAACCTGTACACCATATACGTCAGGCCCATATTAGAGTCTGCAGCACTAGTGTGGAAGCCACACCTGGTCAAAAGCTTCAAGAAATTAAAAAAGTGCAAAGGTTAGCAACAAGAATAGTCCCAGAGCTGAGAGGTTTGTCCTACGACAAGAGGTTAAAGGAACTCAACCTGACGACACTGGAGGACAGGAGGGATAGGGGAGACATGATAACGACATATAAAATACTGAGAGGAATTGGCAAGGTGGATAGCGGGAGAATGTTCCAGATATGTGACACAGCAACAAGGGGTCACAACTGGAAGTTGAAAACTCAGATGAGTCACAGGAATGTTAGGAAGTACTTCTTCAGTCACAGAGTTGTCAGGAAGTGGAACAGTCTAGAGAATGATGTAGTGGAAGGAGTATCCATACATAGCTTTAAGAAGAGGTACGATAAAGAAGAGTAGGAAGAGAGTAGACCTAGTAGAGACCAGCGAAGAGGCTGGACAAGGAGTTATGATTCGACCCCTGTGACCACAATTAGGTGACTACAATGAGGTGAGTACACACACACACACACACACACACACACACTTCCCGGCGGGGCCGAAACATTTCGAAGTGTTTCGTTACACACACACACACACACACACACACACACACACACACACACATACATACAACAAGCCTAGTGTCTAATCGACATGTGCCTAGGACAAAATGGTAACTAACACACACACACACACACACACACACACATCACACACACACACACAGGCAGGGAATACCTAACAGGAAGTAAACAACGTGTGTTGGTACGAGACGAGGTGATAGAGTGGTTGTATGTATCGAGTGGGGTTCCACAAGGGTCAGTCCTGGGTCCGGTGCTGTTTCTGGTATGTGTGAATGACATGAGATGAGGGATACATTCAGAGGTATCTGTTTGCAGACGATGTGACGCTAATGGACGAGGATCAGGTAAACCTTCAAGGACATCTGGACAGGCTGCAAACCTGGTCCGACAAATGGCTCGTGGAGTTTAACTCGAGCAAGTGCAAAGTTATGAAGGTTGAGGAGGTACAAATAAGACCGAAGACGGAGTAGAGCCTAAGAGGTCAAAGACTAGAAAACTCACTCAAGGAAAAGGATCTTGGAGTGAGCATCATACCGAGCACATCTCCTGAGACTGTCATCAACTAAATAACTGCTACAGCATATGGGCGCCTGGCAAACCTAATAATTGAATTTTGACATCTAAGTAAAGACACTTGAGACTGTGTACGTAAGTTCCATATTAGAGTATGCAGCACCAGTAAGGAACCTGGTCAAACACGTCAAGAAATTAGAGAGTGAAAAGGATTACAGCAAGACTAATCCCGGAGCTAAGGGGTATACCCGACGAGGAGAGGTTAAAGGAAATCAACCTGACAACAGCAGATGATAGATGGGATGTGGAACAGGATTACGACGTATAAAATATCGAGAATTGTCAAGATGAATAGGAACAGAATGTTTCAGAGACGTTACTCAACAACAAGGGGTCTCAGCTGGAAGCTGAGAACTCAGATGAGTCAAAGGGATGTTAGGAAGTACTTGGCAGTGATCTGGCAGTCCTCTGCGAGGATTGCCAGTGTATTCTGGATGCTCTCTGCTAGAGAGGACACTATTAATATATGGTAGTGTTATCTGGCAGTCCTCGCAGAAAGACAACGTTCGTATCTCTGTGTTAGGTGTGTGTGGAATTTTCGTCATTAGAAATTTGTGAAGCTAAAAATTAGAAAAAATGCAAAATAGAGGTCATAGATGGTGCATTTGGTTAGTTTTTTTTTAAAGAAAGTCATGGAATGAGTTCTCATTAAAAAAAGAACTCATTCCATGACTTTCTTAACTCCAGCACCGCTGCGCTGAACGACCAGGAAATTTTCTGAATAATAATAATAATAATAATAATAATAATAATAATAATAATAATAATCACGGTATAAGAGTGCTGCGGCTCTCATATCATTCAAACCAAGTTATATTCTACTTATCTGTTAATAAACTCAGTTGTAATTAGTTTATTATGTAAAGAACTATGGTACCCACTCTCCCAGGGCGAGACACCAACTTTTAAACTCATTAGTGTATTTTTTCTGTGGAAGAAAAGACACACTCGCTTTTAAGTCAAGCAGAAAACAGGGCATAATGTCCGCCAGTTTAGCGGCGCTGTCCGCCAGTTTAGCGGCGCTGTCTGCCAGTTTAGCGGCGCTGTCTGCCAGTTTAGCGGCGCTGTCTGCCAGTTTAGCGGCGCTGTCTGCCAGTTTAGCGGCGCTGTCTGCCAGCACATGACGCGACAGCTGCTAGTGTTGTCAAGTTTACCAGTGCTACCTGATAGATTACAGGGAAAATGAGAGGGCATAATGTGGTGCAGTTGAGAGGGCATAATGTGGTCCAGTTGAGAGGGCATAATGTGGTCCAGTTGAGAGGGCATAATGTGGTCCAGTTGAGAGGGCATAATGTGGTCCAGTTGAGAGGGCATAATGTGGTCCAGGTTAGAGGCGCTGTCTACCAGAAGATAAAAGGGCATAGTGTGGGCCAGTTTAACGGCGCTGTCTGGTAGGATATCCCTGGAAGCGGGTGTGCGCAGTGCCTCCAAATTTATAGCGCCTTTACCGTCCATTTAGTGCCGGGATCTGAGCCAGTTAGAGCTGGGATTATACAGTAATTGGACGGAGGAAAGACGCCAGGAACGTTTAAAGCACAAGTTAACTCTCTGGATATGTGTGCATATCCGGCTGTCTCGCTTGTCTTTCACCTACTTACCTTCCTACCTCTCTTTCGCAATCCCTTCCACCCTTCCTCTCTCTCTCTCTCTCTCTCTATCCCTTCTAATATTTCCACATTCCTACCAGTTCTGTTGCAACAGAGTTCTCCTCAACACAACACAACACAATGAAAATTGCAGTGAGCTGAATACTAATTAACTTTCCCGTTCGTTTTTTTACGTTCAAGGGATCAGGTACTGCAGTCACCCCATGAATCCAGATTACCTACAAGTGCTTCAGATAATGTATGAAGGTATGCATGGAGGAATATACCTAGGAATGGATATATATATATATATATATATATATATATATATATATATATATATTTTATATATATATATATATATATATATATATATTGTATATATAGAAATGCCTTGTATTATTTAAGTTATGGGTTGTATAAGCTCAACAGCTATTTAGTGGAGTCTAATATGCACGGCCTTAAGGAAGAGTGCTATACAAAAATCGCTTTATTGTTCATTATGCCACAAGCCTCGTGAGGATTTGTTGACGTTTGTGTCCAGGGGTCCCCAAACTCCTCAGCTCCTTGACACCTTCATGAAGTTTCAAACATTAATTATATGAAAATAATTTAATAAATAGTAATTTAACTAATAGTACTACGAATAATAATAATATATAAATAATAATAATTATGACTTAATTTAAATATTATTTTTTTTATGATGAGAAATATAAGATTTAACATTGTCTTTTTTACTGAAACTGTTGATATCATTAATGGGAATGATGTATCTGATGAGCGTCAACAAGGATATTGATGTTTGGCTGGAGATTGATGAGTTTTAGTTGTTAGTCACCACGATTTTGCAGGTTAAGTCTGTTTCTCTACTTAGAATTGCATTTGCATGGTTAAACCCAGCTTCAACCTTGTACTGATATTTTGACCCCAGCCATTTATGGGCCCCTTCGATAGTCCAATCAACCTTCGAGGGTCGATATTGACCACTTTGGGGAACCCTGTGTGAGACGACTCCTTCACGTTTTGCTACTGAGGAACACGTCCTGCCAGTTTTTTTTTAATATATGACCATCAGTAGAAAACACATTTGGGTACAGTTGCATAATGGCACCGCACGGGTACACAAGGATAGGTGACTGCAGTCAGGGATGGCTACATGGTGACTGCAGACAGGGATGGCTACATGGTGACTGCAGTCAGGGATGGCTACATGGTGACTGCAGTCAGGGATGGCTACATGGTGACTGCAGTCAGGGATGGCTACATGGTGACTGCAGACAGGGATGGCTACATGGTGACTGCAGTCAGGGATGGCTACATGGTGACTGCAGTCTGGGATGACTACATGGTGACTGCAGTCAGGGATGACTACATGGTGACTGCAGTCAGGGATGACTACATGGTGACTGCAGACAGGGATGACTACATGGTGACTGCAGTCAGGGATGACTACATGGTGACTGCAGTCAGGGATGACTACATGGTGACTGCAGACAGGGATGACTACATGGTAACTGCAGTCAGGGATGACTACATGGTGACTGCAGTTAGGGATGGCTACATGGTGACTGCAGTCAGGGATGACTACATGGTGACTGCAGTCACGGTGACTGCAACTAGTTTTAGGGGATTACAACCCAAGAGAGTTAGAAGGTGATAAGGAATAATTTGAATAATATTAAAAATTTATGAATAAAGGATAATCGGAATACTAAGAAAAAAATCATGAATAACCTAGGAATAGTCATAATAATTAATACTAAGAATTTCTTAACGTGTAGGAGACGTATTTTTTTATGCCACATTAATATTAATAGTTTATTTTAAAAAATGGGCTCCATTTCTGATTCCACAGCATATTTAGAGTAGAAGGCCACCTCAGCTGCCACACAACATATGTGGTGTGGCATGAACACAATGGCTTCAGAAACATGTATACACGTGTGTTTCAGAGACTTACACTGTGGTTTTCCTCATGTACACTTAATCGAATCAAGCAACGAAAAAACAAAACAAACTGACAGTGTGAATCAAAACAAACTGATAGTGTGAATCAAGGCGAAGACAGGAACAAAAAATTACTTAGCTTCCTGAAGCAAGAGGTGTGACACATTCCATGATACTGCAGTCAAGTTATGATCCACTGTGGCCCAGAGTGACCTAAGTTGTGTAGCCACTTGTGTGAAGGTGAGGACTGAAGCAGGAGCTTCAGGCACTTGCTTTGAAAACTGAGATTGTGACACCTGTGGTAGAATAGATACGAGTCAAAATGGGAAACGCACTTCAGTACACGGGGCAGTGTAGTAGAACAATGGTGTCCTGTGGTTAAGTTGGTATCGCACTTAGTTAACATACTGAGTGTCCGTTGTTTGATCCCCTGGACGGGTGGAAGCGTTGGGCATGTTTCCTTACACCTACTGTCCCTGTTCACCTAGCAGTAAGTAGGTACCTGAGTGTTAGCCGACTAGTGTGGGTCGCATCCTATGGTGGAGATAGTATACCTTAGACAGTGCTGGGTTTTGAAATGAGCTGAGATAGGATAACAGTTCTTAGCCTATAAAACTGATCTGTGTAAAAAAAATAAAACACAGGCGACGAAAAGCATCCCCATATTCCAGTCTTATATAGGAGGGTGGTCATAAATTTCCAACGTTGCATAATATTAAAATATGTTTACTTGTGTGTGTCTTTGTGCCTATGAATTTCCGTTCATATGTGCACTTGCATATGAATAAATATGTAAAATTAGTTCCTGTAGCTCTCCATGGTACCTAACGTTTGTAGCATGGTGGCGAGAATTTAGCTAGCTTCCTGGGAGATTGGCTAAATGACACGGGTTCGATCCCCCGGCTGGTCACTGTATTGCCAGAGGCGTTACAATACTACAGTTAAAAAGCTGCAACATATTTCCACCTCTTCTTCAGAGTACAGAAACTGTACTCTCTACCTCCAGGACTCAAGTCCAGCTAATTGGTTTCCCTAATTTCTTTCATAAATTATACTTTCTCATACTTCAACAGTATGTCAAGTCATAAAAATCATTTGCTTCCACTGACTCCTATCTAACATGCTTGCTCAAAGTCCATGCCCCTCATACACAAAACCTCAAACCTTTCCTAGGACAACCTCTACCCCACTTTTGCTCCACTACAGATTTATACACCCTCTAAGTCATCCTATTTTGTTCCACCCTCTCTAAATGTCCAAACCACCTCGTCAAGCCCTTTTCAGCACTCTGGATAATATTTTTTAGCAATCCCACACTTTCTAATCTCCAAGTTACGAATTCTCTGCATAATATTCACACCACACATTGACCTCAGACATGACATCTCCACTGTCTCCAACCTTCTCCTTATTGCAACATTCACCACCCATGCTTCACACCTATATAAAAGCGTTAGTACAACTATACTCTCACACGTTCCCTTCTTTGCTTCCATAGATAACGTTCTTTGTCTCAACAGACTCCTCAGTGCACCACTCACCTTTATCTCCTCATCAATTCTATGGTTCACCTCGTCTTTGATAGACCCATCTGTTGACAAGTCCACTCCCAAATATCTGGATACATTCACTTTCCTTACACTCCCTCTCTCCAATCTGATATCCACTCTTTCATTACTTATTTTTTTTTTTGTTATCCTCATCACCATGCTCTTTCCCATGTTCACTTTCAATTTTCTTCTTTTATGTACCCTCCCAAATTCGTCCACCAGTCTTTACAACTTTTCTTCAGGATCTCCCAAAAGCACTACATAATAATCCGCATAGGCCGAACTTCCTTAAAAATTGTGTCATTTGAGGCTTAGTGTGAAGGGACGTGGCCTACAAAACCAGGTGGGTCGGGTCTGTGTTTGACACATGCAGTCTAGCCTACCTTCTCACTCTCAGAGTGCTAAATCAGATCTCTTAGACTTCCTAGTCTCAATATATATGCGCAGTATATCTTTTGCAATGTTTTGGACACATGAGAAAATAAATGGTCTTGACCGAATGGCGTTCCCATATATGTAGTTAGTTCACTTCACAAGAATGTCTTGTACTTAATCTAGCTGACTAGAGAAAAAGACTGTGTGTACTACTGTCAACATGAACGGCTGCTGCCGCTGCCGTCATCTATTGTCCGCTGCTACCCTCGGATATCTGCTGCTGTCTGCTGCGTCTTGAGTGACGTATTTCGTGTGGTGTCTTTCCATTTTCCTGTGAGTGAGGCAAAGACGTATTTCCAACATTTTATTGGGACTTGTCACTCAAGTTATGGTAATTCGTAGTTTATACTCGATATACTGTACATCATTGCTGACAGTCATGTTTTCGTAGTCATGTTTATGTTTTTTTTTATTAACACATCGGCCGTTTCCCACCAAGGCAGGGTGGCCCGAAAAAGAAAAACTTTCCTCATCATTCACTCCATCACTGTCTTGCCAGAGGCACACTTACACTGTAGTTATAAAACTATAATATTAACACCCCTCCTTCAGAGTGCAGACACTGTACATCCCATCTCCAGGACTCAAGTCCGGCCTGACAGTTTCCCAGAATCCCTTCATAAATGTTACCTTGCTTACACTCCAACAGCACGTCAAGTATTTAAAACTATTTCTCTCCATTCGCTCCTATCGAACATGCTCACGCATGCTTGCTGGAAGTCCAAGCCCCTCGCACACAAAACCTCTTTTAACCCCCTCCCTCCAACCTTTCCTAGGCCGACCCTTATCCCGCCTTCCCTCCACTACAGATTTGTACACTCTCGAAGTCATTCTATTTCCTTCCAACCTCTCTACATGTCCGAACCATCTCAACAACCCCTCCTCAGCCTTCTGGATAATAGTTTTGGTAATCCCGCACTTCCTCCTAATCTCCAAACTATGGATTCTCTGCATAATATTCACACCACACATTGCCCTCAGACACGACATCTCCACTGCCTCCAGCCTTCTCCTTGTTGCAACATTCATCACCCATGTCTCACACCCATATAAGAGTGTTGGTTAAACTATACTCTCATACAATCCTCTTTTTTCTTTCATAGATAATGTTCTTTGTCTCCACAGAATCCTCAGTGCACCACTCGCCTTTTTCCCCTCATCAGTTCTATGTTTATGTATAGTATATTTAAATACCCTCTGATCAGTAGATTCACGGTACTGATTAAATACCCTGACATGTGGCATCGCATGCGAGAAGTGCCATGTACCATGGGGTAGTGTGTTACAACCATACGTGGTGTCTCTGTCTTGGTTATCGAAGACTGTAGTGCAATTCTAGGATCTGCACAAATTGGGAATACAACCAGTATGAATTGTATCCAACCAAAAGCAAAATGGTGTAAATTCTATGCTTGGGGCATCTGTAAGCATGGAATATCAGAGAAAACAAATGGGACATGCAACTTTGAGCATTTCAAAAAATGCCGCGACCTCCTGTCTAAAGGAGTGTGTCGTTCTACCTCTTGCAAATTCTTCCACCCTGAGATGTGTCATTCTTCAGTCCTCGAAAAACAATGTTACGATACCAATTGCCCCGGATACCACCTAAAAGGGACCAGGAGGTACAGACCCCGTAAAACAAATCATAGTAGTTACAGTAGTTATTAAAACTCCTCTCCAAGAGATTGTTTAGTTGCAGGAAACGAAGAAAGGAAATGGAAAGAAATAACCAAAATAGTTCATCACCTTGCAGCCTTGTTGGACTGGAGGCACAGCCAGTGGCACCTCCAGAATCCCAACAACTGATGCCAAAAACAAAATCCCCCCAACAAACACCCAACAAGACCTGATCTATATTTGCTAATTTACAGGGCCTTAAGCCATCCACCAACAACAAAATATCTTTCATCAGCGGACTTCTAGAGGAGTCTTATGCAATGTTTACAGCCTTCACAGAGACCCACACAAAAGATTACTTTGACAATGAAATATGGATACCTGGGTACAACCTTTTCAGATGCGACAGAAAGAACAGGAAACAATGAGGGGTTGGCCAGTATGTCAAAGTGTCGCTTATTTGCACGGAGATACTGAACGCCACAAATGATGTAATTGAAGTTCTAACAATAAAAATCGAGAACCAAAACTTAGTCATTGTACTTGTATATAAGACACCAGATGCAACTTCCCAACAGTTAAAGGAACTGTTATCGAAATTTGACTAGTGGCTGGAAAACCTTCCAGACCCATCCCTAAACATCTTACTGCTTGGTGATTTCAATCTAAGATATACAAAAATGGAAGACTGTAGCAAATAACGCTGTAGCAGAAACAATCCATAGGGGCAGCTCAGATGAAAAGTCACACACACATGAGTTGCTGAATTTCTGCAGTAAACACACTCTAAGTCAGTAGATAGTGGAGCCAACGAGACTGGAGAACACACTAGACCTTATTTTCACATATAATGAGGACCTTATAAAAAATCAAGACAATATGAAAAACAACTAATTCTGATCACAATCTAATCAAAGTTCAGACCTACATGCACAGGAGTCCTGATCAGCAAAATGCATACAGCTATGAGGGTACCTTTACCAAATTCAACTTCAGCAACAAGAACATCAACTGGGTCCAGGTAAATTATGTCCTAAATGAAACATGTTGGGAAGATGTCTTAAATAACATGACCCTAACCAGTGCCTTGAAAAGATCAACTTTCTGGTAGCTGAAGTATGTTCAAGGCATATTCCCCTAAGAAAAAAGAAGAGAAGTATACTGGAGAAAGACACTCTCTTTACAGAAGGCGAAGAATCACTGAGCTCCTCAAGAATTCTAGATTATTTGAAGCAAGAAAGGAAGCGCTAACCAGGGAATTGGAAAATATTGAGCTTAAGTTAAAGAATTTATACAGGATCCAGGAGAGACAAAAGGAGCTAAGAGCGATTAGTGAAATTGAAAGAAATTCGAAATATTTCTTTTCATATGCCAAAAACAAGGCAAAAACCGCATATAATATAGGGCCCTTGCTCAAACAAGACGGATCTTACACAGATGACAACAAAGAAATGAGTGAGATATTGAAATCTCAAAACGACTCTGTGTTTAGAGAGCCACTAATCAGTCTAAAGATAGACAATCCAAATAATTTTTTCATGAATGAGCCTCAAAACCCTGTCAATGTATGGCAAATTTCTGACATAACCGTAACTCCACTAGACTTTGAGAAAGCCATCGACGACATGCCCATGCACTCAGCCCCAGGTCCAGACGCGTGGAACTTTGTGTTCAATAAGAACTGCAAGAAACTTCTCTCGCGGGCTCTAAGTATGCTATGGAGAAGGAGCATAGACACAGGTGAGATATCACAGTCACTAAAAACAAAGGATATAGCCCCACTCCATAAAGGTGGCAGCAAAACATTAACTAAGAACTATATGCCAATAGCTCTATCGTCCCCCATTATAAAAAATCTTTGAAAGAGTTCTAAGAAGTAGGATTGCAAACTACTTGGATTCCCAACAATTGCACAACCCAGGGCAACATGGGTTCGGATCAGGTCGTTCCTGCCTCTTGCTACTACTAGACCACTATGATATGGTCTTGGATGCAATGGAAAACAAATATAATGCAGATGTATTATACACAGATTTTGCAAAAGCCTTTGACTAGTGTGATCATGGTGTAACAACACACACAATGCTTTATAAAGGGATTACTGGCAAAGTGGGGAGATTTTTCTTCAACTTTCTAACCAATCGAACACAAAGAGTAGTAGTAAACAGAGTTAAATCGGAAGCTGCCACAGTGAAGAGCTCTGTTCCACAAGGCACAGTACTCGCCCCTATCCTGTTCCTCATCCTCATGTTAGACATAGACAGAGATGTAAACCATAGCACCGTATCTTCCTTTGCAGACGATACTAGAATCTGCATGAGACTGTCATCTATTGAGGACACGGTTAACCTCCAAGAAGATATAAACCAAGTTTTCCAATGGGCAACGGAGAACAATATGATGTTCAATGAAGACAAATTCCAACTACTCCGTTATGGAAAACTGGAGGAAATAATAGCTAGAACTGAGTATACTTCAAACTCTAATCACACAACAGAGCGGAATAGTAATGTGAAGGACCTGGGAGTGGTAATGTCCGAAGATCTCACCTTCAAGAATCACAACAATGCCACTATTACATCTGCGAGGAAACTGATAGGATGGATAATGAGAACATTCAAGACAAGAGATGCTAAGCCAATGACGACCCTTTTTAAATCACTTGTTCTCTCTAGGCTGGAATACTGCTGTACATTAACATCTCCGTTCAAAACAGGTGAAATTGCAGATCTAGATAATGTACAGAGAACCTTTACTGCACATTTCAGTTCTATGAAACACCTTAACTACTGGGAACGCCTGGAAGCACTTGTCTTGTACTCACTGGAGCGCAGGCGAGAGAAATACATCATAATCTACACCTGGAAGATCCTGGAGGGACTGGTCCCTACTCTGCACACAGAAATCACTCCCTACGAAAGCAAAAGACTTGGCAGGCAATGCAACATACGCCCAATGAAAAGTAGAGGCGCCATTAGTACACTAAGAGAAAACACAAGTGTCTGTGACCCAAGACTGTTCAACAGCCTCCCATCAGCCATAAGGGGAATTACCAATAGACCCCTGTTTGTCTTCAAGAGGGAGCTGGATCAGCCGGGCTGTGATTCGTACGTTGGACTACGTGCGGCCTAGTTGATCAAGCCCTGATCCACTAGGAGGCCTAGTTGTGGACTGGGCCGCGGGGGCGTTGATCCCCGGAATACCCTCCAGGTAGACTCCAGGTAGCACAAAGATAGAATGTATTTAACCCAGCTTTGCTTAGAGTTTAAAGTTAATTATTTTTTCAATATATAGTTTTATAATTTAACCTTCCTGGACTCTAAATATTTATCTTGGTGTTAATTCAGTACCCTTCGTGCTACTTAACCCTGACCAACCAGACTATTAATATCTTCATAGTCCCCATGTATGACTACTTTCTTTGTCCCATAGCCTGCCTTGTCCTGTGGCCTGTCTTTCTAGCCCAATAGCTTGACTTCCTGTTCTCCTAGTCTGTTTTCCTGGTCCCCTAGCCTGCATTCCTAGTCCTCTGATCTGCATTCTTAGTCCCCTGGTCTGCATTCTTAGTCCCCTGGTCTGCATTCTTAGTCCCCTAGCCTGCATTCCTAGTCCCCTGGTCTGCATTCCTAGTCCCCTGGTCTGCATTCTTAGTCCCCTAGCCTGCATTCCTAGTCCTCTGGTCTGCACTCTTACTTCCTTAGCCTGCATTCTTAGTCTTTTCTGCCTTGCATCTTAGTCCCTCTGCCTGCATTCTTAGTCCCCTGGCCTGCATTCTTAGCCCCATGGCCTGCATTCTTAGACCCTTGATCTAGCCTGCATTCTTAGTCTCCTGGCTTGCATCTTAGCCCCTAGCCTGCATTCTTAGTCCCCTGGCCTGCATTTTTAGTCCCTTGGCCTGCATTCTTAGCCTTTTGGCCTGCATTCTTAGACCAGTGACCTGCATTCTTAACCCCTTGGCTGGCCTTGGTAGGCCCCATGGTCTGCCTGTCTGTTCCCGTTGCCTACCTTTTTTAATATATCTCTTTGCTTGCCTTCCTAGTCCCCATGGCCTACTCCCCGTCCTAGTCCCCATGGCCTACTCCCCGTCCTAGTCTCATGGCCTAGTCCCCGTGCTAGTCCCCATGGCCTAGTCCCCGTCTTAGTCTCATGGCCTAGTTCCCGTCCTAGTCTCATGGCCTAGTCCCCATCCTAGTCTCATGGCCTAGTCCTCGTCCTAGTCTCATGGCCTAGTCCCCGTCCTAGTCTCATGGCCTGCCTTCCTAGTTGTTGTTCCCAGTGTACTTACAGTTTCATTAAAGCATCAATTATTTCACCATGTTAGGTACTTAACCCAGCTTTATATCCTATTAGCCTGTTAATCCTGCTCGACCGTTGTAGTGTGATGAAATGTAGTGTTTTGTAGCGAGTTGTAAAGTGCTGAAATGTTAAGTGTTATCTAGTGCGTTGCAGTGTGTTGTAGTAGTGCGTAGTTATGTATGTTGAAGAGTATTGTAGTGCATTATGGACTGTTGCAGTATATTGTCTTATGTAGCGGAGTGTTGAGGTGTGTTGCAAACTGTTACAGTGAGTTGCAAATGGTAGTGAGTTGCAGTGCGTTCTTTTGTGTTGTAGTATATTGTAGAATGTTTCTTGATGTTTGTGATCTGATGAATGCTCTAGTTAGTTTTATCGCGTTTTAATTTACTGTAAAGCGTTGTAGGGTACCATAGCTTGTTTTAATTAGTTATTGGGTGTTGTAGTGTGTTACTGAGTGTTTTGGAGGGTGTTGTAGTTTGTCGTATTGAGTTGAAATGTGTTGTAGTGTGGAGTTGAGAGATTTCGTTATATTTTATTGTGCTGTAGAGTGTTGTATGTTGTAGTATTTTATACTATGCCTTGAAGGCTGACAGTGTGTTGTAGTATTGTAGTGTTGTGTTCTATGTGATGTTCAGTGTTGCACTGAATTACTCTGTACACTCAATTTTATTAATATTATCATGGGGAGCGCTAAACCCATAGGGATTATACAGCGCCTGTGGGGAAGGGGGGTGGAAGGCATTCAGGATTAATTCAGAGAACTGGAGCACAGATCCAATTCCTTAGATCAAGAGCCTCTCACCAGCATCAAGGAGCCTCCCTTGAGGGGTCTGTACACTCAAGAACAAGGAAAAATAACTGAATTACCAGCTATCCATATAAATCATGTCATATTATGTACACAGCATCAAGATTGGGTAGGATCTTGCAAAGAAACAAAGTTCCATCACTGCAGAACCAACCATAACATGAGCAATGTAATAACAGCGAATCGAGTATTTTAACAACACTGCGCTCACAGCACTGGAGTTATCATTCAAAGATCTGAACACTCTACTCGTAGACAATAATATATCAACGACCATAGTAATAACTAGTTTTACCCCGACCAAGCACAGCATCTTCACTAAATCCCAGAATTTAGAGATACACAGATAGCCACATGAGGTATAGTGTAAAAGTTTGGTTTTCACACATTAATGACTTAACACAATCTGTCGCTAATTCCCATAACTCTAGTCTAGTCTCTGTGACTCACGCAGTTCAGAGGATTTAACAAATAACTGTACTTTCAGTTAGACTCACCTCAAGCTGAATTATAGCAACTATCATGACTAACTGCAACTTGTGTCAGCATATGCACGTGGATGGAACAACATCCACTACATCCCACCCTGAACTTCAGTGACCTGATATTTACGGTCTACCCCAAAATGCGCAAAGGACTGGCCATGCTGGGGTGATCAGAAATAACAAAGTTTGGATTAAAGTGACAAGAGAAAATTATGTTTTACCAACGTAAGTAGCTGCTGCCATCTGCCGTATTCGAGTCGACCAACCTTGTCACAGAGGATGTCACAGAAAGTCTCTTGACAAGTAACTGCACCATATTACGTCGCAGGATTCAAAAACACACACACAAGGACCTCAGCCAAGACGTCAAGACCAAGAACAAGTCACAGACCAGGACAGGTGCAAGTATAGGAGAAAGGAATCAGCAGATGCTCCTCTGTTTCTCATCATCGCTTGAGAAAGATAAAGTGTTGCCTTTGTCTCGGTTTTGCACCTCGAAGGTGCAAAACCGAGGCAAAGGCCTTTCTGAGACAAAGGCCTTTCTGAGACAAAGGCCTTTCTGAGACAAAGGCCTTTCTGAGACAAAGGCCTTTCTGAGACAAAGGCCTTTCTCTCAAAATGCATTTTGAGAGAAAGGCGAGCCAATGTGAACCCGAGGAATGACCAGAGACAAGTTAAACATTCAGCGAGGCTACCAAACTACTGCTGTGGTAGCTTATGATGCTCTTTAATTATCCCTAAAGTATTTTTAAGTAGCTCCCACAACCAAAGAAAAATACTGAGCTCATATTTTACTTATCCTGTTGGTTTCGTGAAATATTCAGGCTAATTTTACACTCAGCAAATTGAACGCCTATAAATAAAGGGCCTCTTATCTGCACATACCAATATTTAAGTAAATCTAACGTGTAACTAACTTCATTTTTGATAGTCTAATGTTTATAGAGAGGAAGGAATATGTTTAGACCTGAGTATATTTTGCAGTAAGGCGGATCTTGTGTTGAGTTAATGTGTTAGGTATTATTGTGTATTTGTTTCAGTTACCTGTTAGAGAGATTGCGATGTTTTAGTATTATTAATAATAATACTGTCCAGAAATCGAACACGGGACATTTAGTCCGGCTCCTGGGAACGAAGCCAACCTCCCGTCACCGGGAGGTTGGTTCCCAGGAGCCGGGCTAAATGTCCCGGGTTCGATTCCAGGCTGGTCGCAGTATTGCATTTGCTTAAAAAACACTTGTTCCGTGGATGCATTAATGCCCATGTATGTATTAAATAAATAAAATTTTAAATAAAATATAAAAAAGTTACATAAACTTTGCCCTACTTACAGCAATTCAGCGTCTAGAATTTGAAGCCAGTCGGGCGAGGCATTCTCGTGTTATATAAGAAATAAAAACACGACATCAGAAAAAGGAGAAAAAATAAAATTCTGGCAACATATTGGTACGCATCTACAAGCATATCCCGTTAGTGTCAGTAGCTTCGTAATATCCAGAG
Organism: Cherax destructor; assembly: GCA_009830355.1. Lineage (NCBI taxonomy): Eukaryota > Metazoa > Arthropoda > Malacostraca > Decapoda > Parastacidae > Cherax > Cherax destructor. The sequence goes on along the minus strand of WNWK01003958.1, from coordinate 117,858 downwards.
GCTCAGGAGCTGTAGTTCAGCACCCTCAAGAGACCCAAGGAGCATTAAGGTCCTTCATTCAGGTAAAGGGCTTTTCATTCAAGAAAATGGAAGTAGCATTTTTCCCTGATTCATACCAGACTACCTGCAGTTCCCCTGATTCATACCAGACTACCTGCAGTTCCCCTGATTCATACCAGACTACCTGCAGTTCCCCTGATTCATACCAGACTACCTGCAGTTCCCCTGATTCATACCAGACTACCTGCAGTTCCCCTGATTCATACCAGACTACCTGCAGTTCCCCTGATTCATACCAGACTACCTACAGTTCCCTGATTCATACCAAACTATCTGCAGTTCCCCTGATTCATACCAGACTACCTGCAGTTCCCCTGATTCATACCAGACTACCTGCAGTTCCCTGATTCATACCAGACTACCTGCAGTTCCTTGATTCATACCAGACTACCTCCAGTTACCTGATTCATACCAGACTACCTGCAGTTCCCTGATTCATACCAGACTACCTGCAGTTCCCTGATTCATACCAGACTACCTGCAGTTCCCTGATTCATACCAGACTACCTGCAGTTCCTCTGATTCATACCAGACTACCTGCAGTTCCCTGATTCATACCAGACTACCTGCAGTTCCCTGATTCATACCAGACTACCTGCAATTCCCTGATTCATACCAGACTACCTGCAGTTCCCTGATTCATACCAGACTACCTGCAGTTCCCTGATTCATACCAGACTACCTGCAGTTCCCTGATTCATACCAGACTACCTGCAGTTCCCCTGATTCATACCAGACTACCTGCAGTTCCCTGATTCATACCAGACTACCTGCAGTTCCCTGATTCATACCAGACTACCTGCAGTTCCCCTGATTCATACCAGACTACCTGCAGTTCCCTGATTCATACCAGACTACCTGCAGTTCCCTGATTCATACCAGACTACCTGCAGTTCCCTGATTCATACCAGACTACCTGCAGTTCCCCTGATTCATACCAGACTACCTGCAGTTCCCTGATTCATACCAGACTACCTGCAGTTCCCCTGGTTCATACCAGACTACCTGCAGTTCCCTGATTCATACCAGACTACCTGCAGTTCCCTGATTCATACCAGACTACCTGCAGTTCCCTGATTCATACCAGACTACCTGCAGTTCCCTGATTCATACCAAACTACCTGCAGTTCCCTGATTCATACCAGACTACCTGCAGTTCCCTGATTCATACCAGACTACCTGCAGTTCCCTGATTCATACCAGACTACCTGCAGTTCCCTGATTCATACCACACTACCTGCAGTTCCCTGATTCATACCAGACTACCTGCAGTTCCCTGATTCATACCAGACTACCTGCAGTTCCCTGATTCATACCAGACTACCTGCAGTTCCCTGATTCATACCAGACTACCTGTAGTTCCCTGATTCATACCAGACTACCTGCAGTTCCCTGATTCATACCAGACTACCTGCAGTTCCCTGATTCATACCAGACTACCTGCAGTTCCCTGATTCATACCAGACTACCTGCAGTTCCCCTGATTCATACCAGACTACCTGCAGTTCCCCTGATTCATACCAGACTACCTGCAGTCCCCTGATTCATACCAGACTACCTGCAGTTCCCCTGATTCATACCAGACTACCTGCAGTTCCCTGATTCATACCAGACTACCTGAAGTTCCCTGATTCATACCAGACTACCTGCAGTTCCCCTGATTCATACCAGACTACCTGAAGTTCCCTGATTCATACCAGACTACCTGCAGTTCCCCTGATTCATACCAGACTACCTGCAGTTCCCTGATTCATACCAGACTACCTGCAGTTCCCCTGATTCATACCAGACTACCTGCAGTTCCCTGATTCATACCAGACTACCTGCAGTTCCCCTGATTCATACCAGACTACCTGCAGTTGCCTGATTCATACCAGACTACCTGCAGTTCCCTGATTCATACCAGACTACCTGCAGTCCCCTGATTCATACCAGACTACCTGCAGTTCCCCTGATTCATACCAGACTACCTGCAGTTCCCTGATTCATACCAGACTACCTGCAGTTCCCTGATTCATACCAGACTACCTGCAGTTCCCCTGATTCATACCAGACTACCTGCAGTTCCCCTGATTCATACCAGACTACCTGCAGTCCCCTGATTCATACCAGACTACCTGCAGTCCCATGATTCATACCAGACTACCTGCAGTTCCCCTGATTCATACCAGACTACCTGCAGTTCCCTGATTCATACCAGACTACCTGCAGTTCCCCTGATTCATACCAGACTACCTGCAGTTCCCTGATTCATACCAGACTACCTGCAGTTCCCTGATTCATACCAGACTACCTGCAGTTCCCTGATTCATACCAGACTACCTGCAGTTCCCCTGATTCATACCAGACTACCTGCAGTTCCCCTGATTCATACCAGACTACTTGCAGTCCCCTGATTCATACCAGACTACCTGCAGTTCCCCTGATTCATACCAGACTACCTGCAGTCCCCTGATTCATACCAGACTACCTGCAGTCCCCTGATTCATACCAGACTACCTGCAGTTCCCCTGATTCATACCAGACTACCTGCAGTTTCCGGTACTCTGTGACTAACTTGTTATACTGTATATTATAACATTAAATATCGTCTCCCAGCGCCTGGGAAAAAAGCAACACATAATGTGACGTATTACAAGGAAACTAAAAATTTGTGTTGCACTTAAAGTTGTGTTGCACTAAAGTTGTGTTGCACTAAAGTTGTGTTGCACTAAAAGTTACGTAACATGAAAAGTCGAGCAGCACAAAAAAATCCACAGCCATGGTCAATTTTCTGTTATCTTAAAGAGGAATTCAGCGGCTGCCATCAGGTGTAACCCTCACACGCAGCGTCTGCTGTATCCGCCTCTAACCACTGCACCCGTAGGGGCGAAGTGTGCTTAGAGAGACGTACCAAAGTGTTGCACTGAGTGAGGGAGTCATACACTGCCACTGGCAATCACTGAAGGCACTGGAAAGAAACGAGTTTTCACATCTTCTGGACACGTACACTACGACCAGTAGTAGCGGCTGATACCGGGCTGACCGCTGCCCTGCTTAGTGAGTCCATCTGTACTCACCTATTTCTCGTTGCAGGGGTCGATTCACAGCTCCTGGGCCTGCCTCATCGCTAGTCTCTACTAAGTCCACTCTCTCCCTGGTGTTTGTGTGGGTGTGTGTGTCTTTGTGTACTCACCTATTTGTGATTGCAGGGGTAGAGTCACAGCTCCTGGCCCCGTCTCTTCACTGGCCGCTACTAGGTCACTCTTCCTGCTCCATGAGCTTTATCATACCTCTTCCTAAAGCTATGTATGGATCCTGCCTCCACTACATCACTTCCCAGACTATTCCACTTCCTGACAACTCTGTGACTGAAGAAATACTTCATCCCTGTGATTCATTTGAGTTTTCAACTTCCAACTGTGACCCCTTGTTGCTGTGTCCCATCTATGGAACATCCTGTCTCTGTCCACCTTGTCTATTTCTCTCAGTATTTTATGTCGTTATCATGATGTCCCTATCTCTCCTGTCCTCCAGTGTCGTCAGGTCGATTTCCCTTAATCTCTCCTCGTAGGACATGCTCCTTAGCTCCGGGACCAGTCTTTTTGCAAATCTTTGCATTTTCTCTAGTTTCCTTACGTGTTTGGCTAGGTGTGGGTTCCAAACTGGTGCTGCATACTCCAGTATGGGCCTAACGTACACAGTGTACAGGGTTCTGAACGATTCCTTATTAAGATGTCGAAATGCTGTTCTTAGGTTTGCTAGGCGCCCGTATGCTGCAGCAGTTATTTAGTTGATGTGCGCCTCGGGAAATGTGCCCGGTGTTATACTCACCCCAAGATCCTTTTTCTTGAGTGAGGTTTGGCTCCCTAGACTGTACTCTATCTGCGGTCTTCTTTGCCCTTTCCCAATCTTCATGACTTCGCACTTGGTGGGGTTGAACTCCAGGAGCCAGTTATTGGACCAAGCCTGCAGCCTGTCCAGATCCCTTTGTAGTTCTTCCTGGTCCTCGTCTGATTGGATTCTTCTCATCAACTTCACATCATCTGTAAACAGGGACACTTCGGAGTCTATTCCTTCCGTCATGTCGTTCACAAAGACCAGAAACAGCACTTTTCCTAAGACTGACCCCTGTGGAACCCCTCTCGTCACAGGCGCCTACTCTAACACCTCGTCACGTACCATGACTTGTTGTTGCCTCCCTGTCAGGTATTCTCTGATCCATTGCAATGCTCTTTCTGTTATATGTGCCTGATCCTCTAGCTTTTGCACCAATCTCTTGTGAGGAACTGTGTCAAACGCTATTTTGCAGACCAAGAAAATGAAGTCTACCCACCCCTCTCTCTCGTGTCTTAATTCCTTTACCTTGTCAGAAAACTCCAGTAGGTTTTTGACACAGGATTTCCCTTCCATGAATCCGTGCTGGATGTTGTTCATAAGGTTGTTCCGTTCTAAGTACTCCTCCACTCTCCTCCTGATAATCTTCTCAATGAGTTTGCATACTATTCACGTCAGTGACACTGGTCTGTAGTTTAGTGACTTGTGTCTGTCTCCTTTTTTAAAAATGGAGACTACATTTGCCGTCTTCCATTCCTCACGTAGTTACCCATTTTCAAAGGATGTGTTGAAAATTGTTGTTAGTGGCACACACAATGTCTCTGCTCCCTCTTTAAGGACCCACAGACAGATATTGTCCGGTTCCTCCGCCTTTGAGGTATCAAGTTCACTTAGCAGCTTCTTCACCTCCTCCTCGGTTGTATGTATTTCCTCCAGAACTTGTTGGTGTTCCCTCCTAATCTGACTTCCCGGAGACCTTTCTGTCTCCACTGTAAATACTTCCTTAAATCTCATGTTGAGCTCCTCACATACTTCATGGTCGTTTCTTGTGATCTCTCCACCTTTTATCTTCAGCCTGATTACCTGGTCCTTGACTGTTGTCTTCCTCCAGATGTGGCTATAAAACAGCTTCGAGTCAGACTTGACTTTTGATGCTATGTCGTTTTCGTACTGTCACTGGGTCTCCCTCCTTATACGTATATGTACTCTCGTTCCTGGGTCCTTTATCTTCAATACTTTTCCATTCTCTAGTGCACTTAGTCTTTGCCTCCCTACACCTTTGGGTAAACCAAGGGCTCGTTCTGGTCTTCCCATTATTTCTGTTGCCTTTGGGAACAAACTTTTCCTCTGCCTCCTTGTATTTTGTTGTCACATAGTTCATCATTTAGTTTACTGATTTCCTACCAATTCTCTTTCCCACTGAACCTCCTGCAGGAAGTTCCTCATGCCTGTGTAGTCCCCCCTTTTTATAGTTTGGCTTTTCCCATCCTACTTCTGTTACCCTCTCTACTTGTAACTCAACTGTGTATTCAAAGCTCAGAACCACGTGTGTGTACTCATCTAGTTGTGGTTGCAGGGGTCGATTCATAGCTCCTGGCCACTGTGTGTGTGTGTGTGTGTGTGTGTGTGTGTGTGTGTGTGTGTGTGTGCATTTGTGAATGTGTGATAAACACTCAATGAGCTATAATCACCGATCTGTTTTTTCAGACTTCGAGACTAAGCTCCTGGCCCAGCCTCCCAGATTATTTTGATCAAAATAACTGTTTCAGATCTCTTGAAGCTAATCACATTTACTCTTGAAGCTGTGTATTGAGTTTCCTTCTACTACTTCCTCATCCAAGTTATTCCTCTTTTTAACCATCCTAAGACTGAAGAAATTCTGTCTTGCATTTCTATTGCTTCCACCTGTGTCCCCTTGAATCTCGTCCTTTTAATTCAGATACTCTTTTCTTATCTGCCTATCAGTTCCCCTTAAGATTTGTTACGTATCTTATTCTTCTCTCTGACGAGGACTTAATATGCAGTTCCTGCAACCTCTTCTCAAATTACATTTCTCAGTTCTGGTACAATCTTCATTGCAAACATTTGAGTTTTTCTAGCTTCTTCTCGTGCATGTTCAGGTATTGACTACATGCTGGGAAATATACTCAATGGTTGACTTAACATATGTTATATATATAAGGTTTTGAAGGATTCTTTATTTAAGCTTCTGAATTTGAATTTGAAGTTTGCATAGTCCGGTGATGTTTTTGGTTTATATATATTGCTGGCAAAATGTTTAGTGTAGGGTTCAGCCCAGGTCCTTTTCCTCTCTGAGACTTGCAATTTCTCTCCTCCCATGCTGCATTTTGTGTAGTGATATTTTTCTCATTAGTTTTACATCATCCGCTAACAGTAACATGTATGACTTAATCCTTTCCGGTGAGTCATTCGCGAATATTGGGAATAGAAGCGGTCCTAGAACTGATCCCTCAATACACTCTCCCTTTCTAATATCTCTGTTCCTTACTGTGAGTCTCTTTCTTTCGTTTTTCAGCTACTGCAAGACCCACTAGAGAACTCTGTCGTTTAACCCTGCCTGATTCTCTAGGTTCTGGTCTAATCTCTACCGAGGTAATGTATAGATACTTTCAAGCACTTCAGAAAGATGCAATCGGACCAGCTCTGTCTTGTTTTATCTTTGTGACTCTGTTAAAGAACTCCAGGAAATTTTCAAGACAAGACTTTTCCATTCCTAACATCGTGAAGGTTTTCAGTAAAGACTCTTCATCTCTCCAAGTGCTCCAATATTTTTTTTCTTCCTATCTTCACCAGAACTTTTGACAGAATGCTTGTTAGAGATAGCGTGTGTGCATATGTGTGTGTTTAGTATGCCTCTGTCTATCTGTCTGTGTTTGGTGTTTTGTATATGTGTGCGTGTGTGTTTGTGTACCCACCTTTATGTGGTTGCATGGGCAGAGTCTCAGCTCCTGGCCCCGCCTTGTAGCTGGTCGCTATTAAGTTCACTCTTTCCTGGTTCCAAGAGCTTTATCGTACATCTTCTTAAAGCTATGTATGGATCCTGCCTCTACCACTTCATTCTCCATGTCGTTCAACGTCCAGCTGTGCCCTCGTGTTCCTGTCTCCCGTGTCTTGAACAATATTTCCCTGTCAACCCTATCAGCGCCTCTCGGTATTTTGTATGTCGTAATCATATCATACCCAAATTCTTCTGTCTCCTGAGTGTCTCCTCAGGGCTCACACCTTTTAGCTCCGAGACAGATCACGATGCTATTCTCTGGAATTTCTACAGTATACTAACAAGGCTGATCAGGTGCTGCTCCATAGCAGAGCTGCGTAATCCAGTATGGGTCTGACTTATGTCATATAAAGTGTTATAATTAATTCCTTTCTTAGGTGCCAGAAAGTCAATCTTAGATTTGTCAGACGTGCGTAGGAGTTTATGTCTTAGAGTTTGTGTGTATGTGTGTGTGTGTGCTCACCTAGTTGTACTCACCTAGTTGTGGTTGCAGGGGTCGATTCATAGCTCCTGGCCCCGCCTCTTCACTGGCCGCTACTGGGTCACTCTCCCTGCGTCATGAGCTTTATCATACCTCTTCTTGAAGCAATGAATGGATCCTGCCTTCACTACATCACTTCCCAAGCTATTCCACTTCCTGACCACTCTGTGACTGAAGAAATACTTCCTAACATCCCTGTGATTCATATGAGTCTTCAACTTCCAACTGTGTCCCCTTGTTGCTGTGTCCCATCTCTGGAACATTCTGTCTCTGTCCACCTTGTCAATTTCTCTCAGTATTTTATATGTCGTTATCATGTCCCCCCTATCTCTCCTGTCCTCCAGTGTCGTCAGGTCGATTTCCCTTAACCTCTCCTCCTGTGTGTGTATGTGTGTGTGTGTGTGTGTGTGTGTGTGTGTGTGTGTGTGAGAACACTCGTCACTTTCCCTCACTAAAGGTCTGAGTAAATCATATGTACCTTTTCTTATAACCCTATTGTTGTGACGTATCCTTGGAGTGAACAAGATCCCAGGACTTTCATCTATACATTATAATATACTAAGTGTTTGCTGAAGTGTCTTCTTCTTCACAGTCTTACACTACGCCACTCATTGGCATGGGACTTAAATTATCACAAACTGAAAAAGGCTGATGATTCAATGCAGGTGATGACTGACTGTATCCATGATTCAATGCAGGTGATGACTGACTGTATCCATGATTCAATGCAGGTGATGACTGACTGTATCGATGATTCAATGCAGGTGATGACAGACTGTATCCATGATTCAATGCAGGTGATGACTGACTGTATCCATGATTCAATGCAGGTGATGACTGACTGTATCCATGATTCAATGCAGGTGATGACTGACTGTATCCATGATTCAATGCAGGTGATGACTGACTGTATCCATGATTCAATGCAGGTGATGACTGACTGTATCCATGATTCAATGCAGGTGATGACTGACTGTATCCATGATTCAATGCAGGTGATGACTAACTGTATCGATGATTCAATGCAGGTGATGACTGACTGTATCCATGATTCAATGCAGGTGATGACTGACTGTATCCATGATTCAATGCAGGTGATGACTGACTGTATCCATGATTCAATCAGGTGATGACTGACTGTATCCATGATTCAATGCAGGTGATGACTGACTGTATCCATGATTCAATGCAGGTGATGACTACTGTATCCATGATTCAATGCAGGTGATGACTGACTGTATCGATGATTCAATGCAGGTGATGACTGACTGTATCCATGATTCAATGCAGGTGATGACTGACTGTATCCATGATTCAATGCAGGTGATGACTGACTGTATCCATGATTCAATGCAGGTGATGACTGACTGTATCGATCATCAATGCAGGTGATAACTGACTGTATTGATGATTCAATGCAGGTGATGACTGACTGCATTGAGCTACTCACAAAGGATCAAGAGTTACGACAACAACATGATATGAGGACGAAGTTAATACTGATTGCTTACACTGAGAAACCAGTTTCTCGCGTTGCTCTTCAGTCTTGTTCAGTCTTAAGCCACAAGTTTATTACGAACTAAAGTCTTTATCTCGGTGGTGACAAAACATTTTAGTGTCTTTTAAAAGTGCAGATAGGAAGCTACTTATTTTCTTGAACTAGATCTGAACAACTTATTTTCATTAACGTCCAACCTTAAAAGCAACATTCCTGCTAGCAAAGCACAGATACAATAAGATCCTACAAAGTAACAGCTATAGAAATAGCGTATTTGTAAAAGATAAATGTCATACTGAAATTGGTAAATGAGAATGAATATATATACTGCATATATATATATATATATATATATATATATATATATATATATATATATATATATATATATATATATTGACTTAGTTTTCTTTCCATGAAGGAAACGTCTTCAGACAGTCTAGTAAAATTTTCTAAGCAGTCCTGTTGACAGCTTGCATCAAACACATTACCAGCTAGATAACACTAACAAACAAAAGCCTCGTGGTCAAGCTAGATCTCCCTAGAAACAACAGCCTTATCAACTCAAGACTCGTGCAAGCAAGAACAGCCTTATTAACATAAGACTGATGCAAGAAACAACAGCCTGTTCAATTCTACATAATTTTACTATAAACAACAGCTTCGTTAACACAGTATGATTTTTATAGAAATGAAAGCCTCATAATAACAGAATAATTTTGCTAGAAAATAAAAGCCTCGTCACCACTGCATGGTTTAGGAACAACAGCTTAATCAAAGCAGTATAGGTTTTCTAGAAACAACAGCCTATTCAACACAGCATAGTTTCACTAATAACAACTGTCTCGTCATGTAGAATAATATTGCTAGACATAGCAGCCTTGTTAACTCAATTTTTCTAGAAACATCAGCCTCGTCGCCGCCTAGCTCGTCAGTTGCACTAGGAGAGACAGCCTAGAAAGTCCTGTCAAGAGGACTTCCGGCGCTACTACGACGAGAAAAACTACATGTCAAAGTTTTCAGAAGTGTGTCGTAAGCTTAATGATGTAAGTTGTCTGAAGTATAGAGGGACTTACTGCTTCTGGGGTCGGGCAAGTTGCTTCTAGTGTTGACAACCAGTGTTGCAATTAGTGCTAGTTTTTTCTTCTTTTTAGGGGGAGGGAAGAGTGTAGCTAGTCCTGGGAATGAGTGTTACTGCTGGATGACATTATTGCTGCTAGTGCTGGAATGAGTGTCGCTGCTAGTACTGAGTACGTGAATATTGCTGCTAGGCTGGGTACGGGAATACTGCTGCTAGACTGGGACGGGAATACTGATGCTAGTGGTGGGTACGGGAATACTGTTGCTAGTACTGGGTACGTGAATACTGCTGCTAGTACTGGGGACGGGAATACTGCTGCTAGTGCTGGGTACGTGAATATTGCTGCTAGTGCTGGGTACGTGAATACTGCTGCTAGTGCTGGGTACGTGAATATTGCTGCTAGTACTGGGTACTGAATTCAATACTGGATTGCTTTGAATTCAAGTGTGCAGGCAAGAGACACAGTGAGAACTGTGGATGATCAGACTTGAGGTAAGTCTGCTAGTGTTATTCCACGAGTCTCCAGCATTATTTCACAACCTTGATGGGCTTCCTTGTCATTGGCTGGATGGAACCAAAGTGCTATAACCTGCACGGAGCTGTACAACGGGCTCTGTGCTGGGACTGTCAGTTTTGATTGCATGTCACCACATCGCTTCACGCTAACACAAGAACTGGAGTTCATCAAACCACTCAAGCTCACATTTGGAAACAAAACATAACTGTATCACCTCCAGAAGCAACTTCAAGAAGTCTGAACATGGCTCTTCTTCGACCTCACCCTAATTATCAACAAGTGAGCTGTCCTCTGAGATCCTATCTACTGCCCTCTCCTGCGAGCTAACCTACTACCCAACTAATCAAGATCTCAATGTACACATGACTGATGCTATCACAGCATGGTCCTGTTTTTTTTCCAGTCCGCCCCACGAGTGTTTAGCTATTGGGTTAAGCCCTGCCACTTTCTCTACAACTGAAGACACTCCTCTCCAGGGCTATTCTTCGCCTGTCCCATCTTACCCTCTCACCCCACAAGGGTCTTACTTAAACTCTCTTGATCTTGATCTTGTGTCAACGGTGATGACTCCAGTGTTTCTTCAAGGCAACAGTCCCATCGACAAAATTTATATGTGATTATCTACCCAGGTTTTGAAGTCTGATAATTTTCTCTCCTGTGCTCTCCAATTTCTCCCAGAGGTATGTTTTGTATAGCGTTTTGCTTACTGTACATTGTGAGACACAGGATTATTAATGTTTTCATTTACAAAGTCACACTAACAGAAAGGAGAGAAAAGAGGGCAGTACATATAGGCCAGCTGACAGGGATGGAACAAGAGAGGTAGTAGGAAATGAAGTAGAGAGGTGGTAGTAGTAGTAGTGGAGTCAGTCAAAGGCCAATAAAGAGGAGCACTACAGGAGAGCTAAGGGCCCACAAGGGGTAAAACCAAAAACACAAGGGGAGAAAAGTAAAGGACCAAACACCCAAGGAAGAAAGAAAACCTAAACAAGAAAAAGGAGAAAAGAAAAGGGGAAGAGGTAGAAAGAGAAAGAGAAAAAAGAATCAGATTGCTTTTTTGTAATAATATATCATGATGTAAAGAGGTAACCCAGTCAGTTGTGTTACATAGGTACAATACATGAACGCCGATGTTCGGCCAACATTGTGTTGTGATGTTGCATTTTCCTAGTTTTAAGTTTAAGAGAAGAGCTATAATGCATGACTGTGTCCTCATTTGGCATAAAACTTGATCACCTGTACGTTAAATGAGTGTCACACGTCTGCAGATTACCAGTGCTCATTGTGGTGATATTCAGTGTTGTGTGTTAACATTTTTGTTACCCCAGACCTTTGTTACCCCAGACCTGTGTTACCCCAGACCTTTGTTACCCCAGACCTGTGTCTACTCCGCAGTCTTGTTACACCAGACCTAGGATAGCCCAGAGCTTAGTTAGCCAGAACGGATCTACTGGCTGCAGGCAGCAGACTACAGATAGAATGAGAGAGACCTGTGGTCTGGTGGCGGGGGTATTATGCAGGTTTTTACATTGGTGTAATAAAGTGTAGGGGTGAAAAACACTCCATAAAAATGGTGTCAGTGAACGTAGATTGAACGTAATGTGGACATGTATTGGACAGGTGACTGGGATGAGAGAGCTGGTGTTTTAGTGTTGTTTAGGCTGTAGTAAAGATTTTGAGAGTACAGAAATAATGTTTTTTTTTCCTTGCCTGCCAGTTAAAGGCCGGCTGAAGGGTGGGGGTCATGGAGACCCACTGGCCTAACTTTAAATGGCTAGTAGCAGTGTTCTGGTGAGCTATTTTGTAATAAGTTAAATGTGGTGAAAGCAGGTTTGGTTTTGTATATACATATGTTATTGACATTATAGTGTATATTTTACAAAGGTGAGTTTAGCTGTCGTTCCTGGAAGGTATCGTCCAGCTATTTAGTACTTTTGGTGACGTTACCTTGCTGGTCCTAGGACGGTGTATTAAGTTTAATATTTTAAAATGCCCCTAGACCAGTTTATGTGCGTATTATAAATATGTAACAATCAATATCACCATCATTACCATCATCACCACCATCACACCCACCACTATCATCACCACCAACACCATATTCATCACCACCACCATCACCACCATTATCAGCACCACAATAACCATCACCACCACCATCATCACCACCATCATAACTATCATCACCATCAACACCACGATCACCACCAACACAATCACCACCATCACAATCTCCACCTCCATCACCACCACCATCATCATCACCAACATCACCACCACAATCACTGCCACCATCATCACCATCACCAAAATCACCGTCACTATCACCACCACAATCGCCATCACTACCACCATAACCACCGTCACAGTTATCACCACCATCACTAGCATCACCCCATTAAAATTACCATCACCTCATCACTATCACTATCATCACCTTCACCGCCGCCACCATCATAATTACAATCACCACCATCACTACCACCATTATCACCATCATCATCATTATCACTATCCCCATGACTATCATTATCACCACCATCCCCATCATCACTATCACCATCATCATCATTATCACCATCATCCTCATTATCACCATCATCATCATTATCACCATCACTATCACCATCCCCATGACTATCATCATCACCACCATCCCCATCATCACTATCACCACCACCATCATCACCACCACCATCACCTCCATCACCACCACCACCATTAGCATCATCATCACTATCACCACCACCATCACCACCATCACCATCATCACCATCAGTTACGTGCTGAATCACTGTATTGTTTTCCGATAAATTCTCTGGTTAAGTCAACGAATATTATCAGCGTCATCGAGAGAGAGAGAGAGAGAGAGAGAGAGAGAGAGAGAGAGAGAGAGAGAGAGAGAGAGAGAGAGAGAGAGAGAGAGAGAGAGACAGAAAGAGAGAGAATCATATTGGAAATACGGTCTTATAATTCTACCAATAATTTACGAATAGGGAAGACTGAGAAGGGAAAATGAGGAATTGGTGAAGGGAAGTCATTAAATGAGAAGTAGAGATAATGAGAACATGCAGGAAGGGGGAGAGAGAAGAGCAAAAAGTAGAGAGAACAGCATAATTAGTCTTTAGTGAGGGAGGAGATCAGGTTTGATCTTAGCAAGGGGAAGATTGCTGCAGCTCCTTGGATCAGGAGCCGTTCACCGGTGCTGTGACCTGTTACAGTGACTGTTGTGACCTGTTACAGTGACTGTTGTGACCTGTTACAGTGAGTGATGTGACCTGTTACAGTAACTTATGACCTGTTGCAGATACTGGTGTGACCTGTTAGTGACTGTCGTGAACTGTTACAGTGACTTGTGACCTGTTGCAGTGACTGTGTTGCGACCTGTTACAGTGACTTGTGACCTGTTGTAGTGACTGTGTTGTGGTCTGTTACAGTGACTGTGTCGTGAACTGTTGCAGTGACTGTTGTGACCTACAGTGACTGTGTTGTGACCTACAGTGACTGTCGTGAACTGTTACAGTGAATGTGTTGTGACCTGTTACAGTAACTCTTGTGACCTGTTACAGTGGCTGTGCTGTGACCTGTCACATTTACTGTATTGTGACCTGTTACAGTAACTGTATTGTGACCTGTTACAGTAACTGTTGTGACCTGTTACAGTGACTGTGTTGTGATCTGTTACTGTTTGTTGTGCTGTGAACTGTTACAGTGACTGTTGTGACCTGTTACAGTGACTGTTGTGACCTGTTACAGTGACTGTGTTGTGACCTGTTACAGTGGCTGTGCTTTGAACTGTTACAGTGACTGTTGTGACATGTCACAGTGACTGTGCTGTGGCCTGTTACAGTGGCTGTGCTGTGAACTGTTACAGTGACTGTTGTGACCTGTTACAGTGACTGTGTTTTGAACTGTTATAATGATGGTATTGTGACCTGCTGCTCGGTATTGTGACCTGGTACAGCCTCGGATTGTGACCTGGTACAGCCTCGATTGTGACCTGGTACAGCTCTGTTTGTGACCTGTGTACAGCTTCTGTATTGTGACTGGTACAGCCTCTGTATTGTGACCTGGTACAGCTCGTATTGTGACCTGGTACAGCCTCGTATTGTGACCTGGTACAGCCTCAGTATTGTGACCTGGTACAGCCTCGTATTGTGACCTGGTACAGCCTAGTATTGTGACCTGGTACAGCCTCAGTATTGTGACCTGGTACAGCCTCGTTTGTGACCTGGTACAGCCTCAGTATTGTGACCTGGTACAGTCTCAGTATTGTGACCTGGTACAGCCTCAGTATTGTGACCTGGTACAGCCTCAGATTGTGACCTGGTACAGCCTCAGTATTGTGACCTGGTACAGCCTCAGTATTGTGACCTGTTACAGCCTCAGTATTGTGACCTGGTACAGCCTCGTATTGTGACCTGGTACAGCCTCAGTATTGTGACCTGGTACAGCCTCAGTATTGTGACCTGGTACAGTCCCTGATTGTGACCTGGTACAGCCTCAGTATTGTGACCTGGTACAGCCTCAGTATTGTGACCTGGTACAGCCTCGGTATTGTGACCTGGTACAGCCTCAGTATTGTCACCTGGTACAGCCTCAGTATTGTGACCTGGTACAGCCTCTGTATTGTGACCTGGTACAGCCTCAGTATTGTGACCTGGTACAGCCTCAGTATTGTGACCTGGTACAGCCTCAGTATTGTGACCTGGTACAGCCTCGTATTGTGACCTGGTACAGCCTCAGTATTGTGACCTGGTACAGCCTCGGTATTGTGACCTGGTACAGCCTCAGAATTGTCACCTGTTACAGCCTCAGTATTGTGACCTGGTACAGCCTCAGTATTGTGACCTGGTACAGCCTCGGTGTTGTGACCTGGTACAGCCTCAGTATTGTGACCTGGTACAGCCTCATATTGTACCTGTACAGCCTCAGTATTGTGACCTGGTACAGCCTCAGTATTGTGACCTGGTACAGCCTCAGTATTGTCACCTGGTACAGCCTCAGTATTGTCACCTGGTACAGCCTCAGTATTGTGACCTGGTACAGCCTCAGTATTGTCACCTGGTACAGCCTCAGTATTGTCACCTGGTACAGCCTCAGTATTGTGACCTGGTACAGCCTCAGTATTGTGACCTGGTACAGCCTCAGTATTGTCACCTGGTACAGCCTCAGTATTGTCACCTGGTACAGCCTCAGTATTGTGACCTGGTACAGCCTCGGTATTGTGACCTGGTACAGCCTCAGTATTGTCACCTGGTACAGCCTCAGTA
Organism: Cherax destructor; assembly: GCA_009830355.1. Classification (NCBI taxonomy): domain Eukaryota; kingdom Metazoa; phylum Arthropoda; class Malacostraca; order Decapoda; family Parastacidae; genus Cherax; species Cherax destructor. The sequence goes on along the minus strand of WNWK01003958.1, from coordinate 102,113 downwards.
TTGTGACCTGGTACAGCCTCAGTATTGTGACCTGGTACAGCCTCAGAATTGTCACCTGTTACAGCCTCAGTATTGTGACCTGGTACAGCCTCAGTATTGTGACCTGGTACAGCCTCAGTATTGTCACCTGGTACAGCCTCAGTATTGTGACCTGGTACAGCCTCAGTATTGTGACCTGGTACAGCCTCGGTATTGTGACCTACACTCTTAATGAATCTTTTAATAGTCAATAAAACTAATAATTTTTTCAACACAACTCATCTCCATGAAGGAGATAATTATTTCCAACGCATTTGGTTAAATATTTCCGGCCATGTTGCTGAAATTTTCTAGCCATATAACTGGAGGTTTTCAGCCATATGGCTGGAGGTTTTCAGCCATGTGGCTCTGCATCGTCAGCCACAGTGTACATGGATGGTTTTCTGCAGACATATGGTTGAACATTTCTAGTCACCTTTCTGAACTTGACCATGTACATAGCTAAACATTACCTGCAACATTATGTTGCATATCCAGCCAAGGGAACATGACATGCAAGCATCGAGGTTCGCATCAACCTGCTGTTTCAGCCATGTCCAATTAAAGCCTAAATTGGCAGCATGACATAATAATTAACTTGAGTCAATTGTGTGTGAATAATTTGGATAGATCACAGTTATAACACGCTTGTCTCCCCCAGAGCTCACTCGCAAAAAATGATGCAAAATAAAAAGGGTTGAAATCGGGACTTGCTTAATTGATAGCCCGTGAGGAGTTGGGAGTAGTGTGTTTATGTATTCACTTGTTTGTACTCACCTTTTTATGGTTGCTGAGGTCAAGACTCGGCTCCGAAGCATCCTTGTTAACTGGCATTTACTGTGTTCACTCACTCCTAGCTTCACGTATCGTACTGGTCTTGCCTTTATCACTTTTTTCTTCATGTTTCGTTACTTCCTCTGCACTCCCAGAATCGAATAGAAATCCTGACCAGTCTGAGGCTAAAAAAATATTTCCTGATATTCCAGAAACTCATCTGTGTCATCAACTTATTACTGGGCTCTCATGTACCTGCTTCCCACCTCACGAAGTCTGTCCGTCTCTATCAATTCATGTAAATAATTCTTATGTCGATATCTTCTCTTCCCTGATCCTGTCCTCTAATATTTTTAAGATTTTTTCCTCTAGTATTTCCTCACAGCTTGTTCAGTTTATCACTGGGACTAGTAACGTTGCAAACCTCTGCATTTTACTAGTGTCTTGACGTTTTGTTTCTATGCTGCTACTAAATAACCCAAGACGGGGCTGACATATGTCTTATAGAGTGTCTTGATTTGTTTTTTTGTATTGAGAGTCTTGAAAGGCAATCGTGGATTTGTCCACGCGCATATTCTGTTGAGGTTATGTGAGCCTCGTGCGATGTACCTCGTACTGTGCACTCCCTGAGGCCCCATCCCTTTAAGTGAGATTAGCAACCTGGGTCCCACTAATCTGTACCTGTACCTGGTTTTCTTTGCACTTGTTGGGGTTGAATTCCAATAACCACTTGTCAGAACAATCCCACAGTATGTCCAGGTCCGTTCGTAGTCTTTCCTTACCTTCATCTGTTTTTATTCTCCTCGTTAGTTTCACATAATCCGCAAAAAATAATACATCAGTCATGTCAGCATTAATGCTAGAATTACCGACAAAATGTTAGGTAACGGCTTGATAAAGCTCTTGGAGAGCGAAACGTTGCCACAGTGAAATGTCACATTAGTTGCATTTGTGTCCTTTTACCTAACATCAGGCATGTCGTTCACATCAGGCATGTCGTTCACATCAGGCATGTCGTTCACATCAGGCATGTCGTTCACATCAGGCATGTCGTTCTCATCAGTCATGTCGTTCACATCAGGCATATCGTTCACATCAGGCATGTCGTTCACATCAGGCATACCGTTCACATCAGGAATGTCGTTCTCATGATGCATGTCGTTCTTATGTAGCATATTGTGGAACAACACGTGTCACTGGTGCGAGTGGGACCGTAACGTCACAATCTTCTCTCTCCTTTGTGCGGGTCATTAGCGTATTGTTCCAGTCATGATATTGTGCCTTTTTGTTTTTCGTGTCATTCTTGCTCATTTTGATGCCTCTTCACTGACTTTATTATTTTAATTAGTTTTTCTTTAGTCCACTGCGGTGCTTTCACTTTTATTCCTGCTTGTTGCAGCAGCTTTTTCTCAGTATCCTGTGCAATATTGAATTAAATGTTTTGTTTCAATCCAAGAAAATTCAGTCAGCCTAAGTTTCTTAGTCTTGCCTCACTTTTGTTTACCTAGTCATAGACGCCAAGCAGCTATGTGAGACAGGATTTACCATCTCTAAACTGTGCTGGTTCCTTTTTATGGAACAACTCCTTTGCAAGTGCTGTACCATTCGTCTCCCGGTCCTGTTCTCCAATGTCTTACATAGTATGCATGTCAGTGCCGTAATGCTATCTGTTTTTTTCTTAAACACTTGAAAGCTTGCTTCCTTCACTCCATTTTGCAATACTTCCTCAGAGAGAGTTTTTCTCATTTATTCAACTCCGCAATAGAAACATTTGGTAAATTTGGTGTGACATGCAAAGAGTACGTTACGTTTTATTCGGCGTATGTACACACTCCCATATAGGCTGCCTCCCAACCAGCGAACCAGGTGCTAAGAGTTTAACGATACGGGTACCCATTGTTAAATCAGTACCTTGGTTCATTAACCAATCACAGGCGGGTCTGCCAAGTACCTTAATGTGGTGCTCTGTCGGTCCTGTGCATACCCAATCTGGGGAAGAGTGTTTGCAGCCTGTGGCTTACTTCTCGGCCAAGTATCAACCTCACCAGAGGGCCTACTTCACAACTGAAAAATCCCTCGCTCTGTTACTGGCATTAGAACATTTCCAGGACTACATAGGGCAGTCGTCCTAAGTGGTCAGTCTACAGTGACCACAACCCTCTGGTCTACCTCAACTCCATGAAAAACCACAACACACGTCTGATGAGATAGAGTCTCAGGCTGCAACCTTACAATCATTCCACGCCCAGCCCTGGTTGTGTGCGGGTGTTAGTGGTGACCTCTGTCGACCTTGTCGTGCATCTTTATTTACCCTGCAAATGGCGGACGGGTACAGGAGGAGGGTCAACACGATCGGGATTGAAGTTCTACAGGGAGCGGTGTACCCTTCTAATGCTGATGTTGTCCTGCCGGCGATTTTGAGTGATGTGCTGGGTGCTGATCATTCTGAATTATACGGGATAGCACTAAATGGAGCACGCAGGATCTTCGTGAAATTTGCATGCTCAGCAGCTTATCACAGGATTGTGGATAAGTTCCAGGATAAACGGCTGACGGTCATGACAGGCCTAGAGGTATGTGTATGCGATGTGTCAGCCACCTTCAAGTGGATAAAGTTGAGGAACGTCCCGTTCGAAGCAGGAGAAAGTGAAGTGACTGGCGTAATGCAAAAATATGGCATAGTACACGCTGTAACAGTCGGACGGTGGGGTAATGGGCCCTATGCTGGTATGCTGGAGGGGACTTACTCTGTAAAGATGACGTTGCGTCAACCCATTCCTTCATATGTCCTAATGGCTGATTTTCGCACACAGATATATGTTACATATGTTGGGCAGACTCGCACTTGCCGATTGTGTGGTCAGCAGGGACACTTGGTGGCTGATTGTGTGTGGCGGAAGCAGAACGAGAGGCCAGGTGAAGAGGTCGGAGAACGGACAGAGAAAGCATCAGCTATACAGATGGAAGTTAAACGAGTGGACGATGGACAGGAGGGCGTGGTGCATCAGTTGTGGAGTGCGGAGATGGAACAGACGGGAAAGGAGGCGGATGGTGAGGAGTTGGTGCCATCGGGTGCATCACAGGTGCATAGCACGGCGTCGGATGGCGAGCAGCAGGGATTGCCTAGGGAAGAGGCTGAGATTTTGAGAGATCTAAGAGAGTTCATACAGGGTGAGCCTCTGTCAATGGATGAAGTGACAGACTTGGTGCAAGGTGGTCCTACGCAGGAGTTTCATGGGGCCATAGAGAAGGTAACTGAGTGTCAGGAGGTGTCTATTGCTAATGTATCTGTGGTGGTAGCTGAGGTCCATAGGGAAGAGGAGATGGACTTAATTGAGGAGAAGGGCGTGTCTAGGAAAAGGCCAGGAGAGGAATCTCCGGAGGAATTGTTGACAGCTGGCTAAAGATCAGGGAAAAAAGTGTGGGCGGATGTGGTACAGGAAAAAGGTGCAAAATCGAAGGGTTATGGGGAAGTTGGGGAAGTTAAGGACGATGGGAGGGGTAGAAGGGGGAGGGATAATGAGGTGCACACGAAATTAGATAAGAGAGTACTGAAGCACAAGGGAAAACCTCAGCCTTACATTTCCGGTGTGTAACTATAAATGTTAATGGTCTTAGGAATGAGATTAAACTTAAGTGGGTGGAGGTAACATTGCGTAGGTGGAAGGTAGATGTTGTCTTCATTCAAGAGCATAATTATAGGAAGGGTACTGAACTTAAGGTAAAAGGGTATAGGATTTTTGCTTGTGATGCAAGGGCATTTAAGGGGGGGGTTTTGGTTGGCATATGTGAGACATGTCCATTTACTTTAGAGTCATGGGAGGACGTGGGAGGAAGAGTGGTTAGAGTAAATGGGGATTGGGGTGGAACGCAGGTGAGTTTTTTGGGAGTGTATATGCCAGCCGTAAGTAATAGGAGGGTAAAGGATGATTTTGTCAATAACGAGTTGGCGTACGCTGTCCGAGGAATGCCACAGGTAACAATTATTGCAGGTGATTGGAATAGCATGATTAGGGTCAGAGATGTGGAGCCACGGGGGGTGGCGGGTGCGTGTTAGAATCATTAAGGGAGTGTTGGGAGCGGTAGGAGTGGTAGACATGGTGGGAGGAAGGGGTGAGTTGGTAGAATACACTTTTGTGAGGAAAGATTACGCGGCACGTCTGGATAGAATATATGTGACTAGAGTTGTGGATGTTAGGAGGGTGGAATGTGTAGATGTGGGCTTTTATGATCATAGAGGTGTTTTGTTTGAAGGAGGATGGGAAGAGGTGGTGAGTGTTTCTAAGAATTATTGGAAATTGAATACGAGATTATTGGAAAGGGAAGGGGGGATCGAGATGTTTGACACATGGTGGGGGGGGTGTGGAAGGATGGACAGGGGATGCGAAATGGGGTCGTAAGATGGTGGAGGGAGACTGGGAAGGAGGAAATACAGAAGTTTTATGGGTGGGTTGGTAGGAATGAAAGTAGGTGTAGGTTTGGGTATCAGAGGTATTTGGAAGGGTTGTTGAAGGATTATCAGGTCGGGGATTGGGGGGGAAGAGGTAGGGCTGAGATCGTGGAATTGAGAGGTAGGTTGAGGGAATTACAAGAGGAACGGTTTCATGCTTTACGGGTTAGGAGTGGAATGGAGCAGGTGTTGTGGGGTAACAAGGTGTCGAAAGTGGTCTTAAGGAATTTTCAGACACGTAGGAGGGGGATGTTGATATCATCACTGAAGGTAGATGGGGGGGTGGAGGGGTATCAGGAGGGGAGGGTGTTGCGAACGACGGAGGGTATGGGGGGTATACTGAAAGTTGGTTTCGTGTTCAATATCAGAAGGGGGAGGTACATCAGGTGGAGAGGGAAAAGTTATTGCAGGGTATAGGTAGGTTGTTGAGTGTGGAGGAGGGGAGGGAATGTGGGGCGGAGATCTTGGAAGAGGAGGTGAGGGAGGCCGTGATGGGATTGAGGTTGGGGAAGTCACCAGGAATAGATGGGTTGCCGGGGGATTTGTATGTGACACATTGGGAGGCTTTGAAAGGGGTTTTAGTTCAGTTGTTTAATGGGTTGCGGGAGGAAGGTTTTATGGGTGAATCTATGAGAACTGGGGTGGTTGTTTTGGTGGCGAAAGGAGATTCACCCGCAGGTTTAAGCGATTATAGGGGTCTAGCTTTGTTAACCGCTGACTATAAGATATTCAAGAAGATATTGGCAAATAGAATTAAGAGAAGTTTGGGGGGATTTGCATGGGGACAATTTGGGGTGCCTGGAAGGAGTATTCGTACTGGGCATCGGCATATTAAACAGTTTGTTGAAAATAGTGAGGAGGGGGTATTAGGTTTGGATTGGCAGAGGGCTTATGATAAGGTTAATAGAGACATGTTGTTGGAAGTGTTGGAGAGACAAGGTTTTGGGGAAGAGGTAGTGCGATGGGTGGGTACGCTGTATGCATGAGCTTTGATAAGGGTGCAGATTAATGGGAAGGTTGGAAAAGCGGTGGAAATGAAGAAGGGTCTGCGGCAGGGTTGTCCTCTGTCACAGATTCTTTTTGCTCTATTGCAGGATCCATTTTATAGATTGGTGGAGAAGGAGTTGGGAGAGGTAGCAGCGGGGGCGGAGGAGGTGGGTGGTATAGTTGGTTATGTTGATGATACGACGGTGTTAGTTAGCAAGGAATGGCAATTGGGTATGTTGAATGAGTTGGTGGAATGGTTTGGGAAGGGGACAGGGATGTGAGTCAACAGGGAAAAGTCAAATTTATTGGAGGTTGGAAATTGGTGCGGCAGTACGTTGGGGTTGAGAAGAGGTTGGAGGTGTGTGGAAATGATTAAAATATGTGGTATATTTTTTAGTGCGGATGCGGTAGTGGCGAGGGAGGTGAACTCCAGGACAGGGGTAGATGGGGCAATTGGGAGGATGAGGGGATGGGGAGTGGGGGAGGTGAGAGTCATAGTCATTAATGTATTGGTGTATAGTAAATTATGGTTTAGGGCGGTGGTGTATCCCCTCTTGAAGGTAGACGTGAAGAGATTGTTGTGTAATGTCCTGAGGTTCGTATGGGGAATGGGAGGCACTGGATAAGCAGGGAGATTGTGGAGACACAAAAGAGGTGGGGGGGTCTGGGGTTGATACCGTTGAGGTGTAGGTTGCAGAGCGTTTTCGTGAGGCACGAGTTTTTGCAGAGAGGAGGAGTTGGGGGTCGACAGGTGGGGTTAGTTATGAAGGAGGTGTGAAGATGGTGGATGGGGAAAGACATTTTGTTGTGTGAAGCGATCTTGCGGGGACTAATGGTGATGAGGGAGCCTGGAAAAAGTAGGGTTAAAAGATTGGATAGGTTGGGGTTGGAGGGGGTTAGTTCAGGGGAGTGGGGTTTATCCTCTGTATGATTGGTTGGTATATGGAGGTGGTTTCATAAATTAAAATTGCAACCAAGAGTACGGAGATAGGGTATAGGTTTTGCAGGGATGTTTGGCTTCTAAAGCACAATTATTTGTCATGGGATTGGTACGTGATGGGGTTTGTAGTAGGTGTGGGGAAATGGAAACGACGTATCACGTTATCTATTTTTGTAGTGCTTTGCAGGGGGTGAGGGAATGGTTTGGGGGGGTGTTGCGACAGGTAGGTGAGGGAGAGGTTTCTGTTTTACGGGCATTGAGTTTGGACTTGGGTCAATTTTCGGACAGCGTACGTAGGAGTTTGTCTTATTTGGTATTAGATTATATCTATTTTTCTTGGTGTCTCAGGGACATGGGGGAGGGAGCGTCTAGGGGCATTGAGAGCAGCTTTTTATAGAACTAAGTGTAGGAATAAGATAATATATGATAGGGAGTGGGATGGGGCCTTTTCGCAGGCTTATAGGGAGATGACAGTGAATGGGTTACGGGGAGAGGGGAGGGATAGGGTTAGAGGGTATGAAGGAGGGGTTGAGTGAGGGAGGTGTCAATGATAGGTTGGGTTCGAGTACGAGTGGGAAGGGTGGGAATGGAGGGGTAGGGGGGTTTAGTTGCAAGGGATGTTAGGTGGGGGGGAGTAAATCAGTGGGATATAGGCTGAGGTGTCTTTTGCTTCAGAACTTTTCTGTCTATATGTTCATATGTAGTGTTGGGTGTACAAGCAAGAGGGTCATAGGAGGACCTAGTGATCAGATTTCCTTATGGTATGTAAACAGGTGGATTAAGTTCTTCCACATGTTCTTCTTTATGTATTATGAGTTATTGTTACCTGTTTAAAAATGTGATGGGACATAGACATGAGGGGTTGCCCAGAGTTCATGAAAAGTCAAGCGTCATGTGTGTTTTGGACGCTTCATTTGAGTGGTAGGATCGTGTAATATTATTGTATAATAATTTTGATACTTTTGTAATGGACATATGTGTTAAGGTCGGATATGGAGTGATATGGTGTTAGGTTTGGGCTTCAGTGCTGTTCAGTAGAATATATTATGTTTCTTTGGCATATATGTGTGTGAGTGTGGAGAATGAATCTGGTTTTGGATGTTGTAGGTGGCAGGTAAAAGGGGGGGGTGTTGTGTTGGGATGGGTTTTGTAGTTGGAGTTTTGTTTTTGTTTTTGGGGAAAGGTTTTTATATAGAACCAAATGTTATATAACAATGTTTTGCTTTTGGGTATCGTAGCAATAATACATACCCTTATATAGGGCTTTGGGTATTGGGATGCTTGTTTATTTTTGAGTTTCTTGCAATCCATAGTTGGGTTGATATATATATTACATGATAAGGTCGATATGTTAGATGTGGTTGCTTGTATATTATGTATGTTTGTGGTATGAGTGGTGAAAGAAGGCGGGTTGAGCAGTGTACCTTGATGTTGGTACAGAGGAGTTACACATGAATTTTTGTTTTGGTGATCGATAGTTTTTATTGGTACTATATATTAATGAGATGGTGTGGATTTTGTTATGGTCATGTATTTCAAAGTTTTTGTTAATGCTTTAATGTATGTGGTGATGGAAACACCTTGTATTTGTATACTAAGTTTTTAAATAAAATATAAAAAAAAAACCTTACAATCGTCGCAGTGTACATACTGCCAGAAAGGATAATAAGCTGGCAGATTCTCTTTCTTCTATTTAAATTTAGGTTAGGATGTGTTAGGGACTATATGGGTAGCCTAGCTCTTCCCCCCCTTTTTTTGTATATATAAAATGTTTTAATGTTTGTTGGGGGGTTGGTGAGGGGAGATTCTGCTACCGTCCGCTGGTGTCTTGAACCTACGTTAGCCCTACTGTCCACTGTCCCGCTCTGGTTTAGAGTTTGACTTTATGTCTCGAGAAAAGTTGAGCTCTATCTAATGAGTTGGATGGTTGAGAGGAAAGGTAATTCCATTATTGTTCAGTGCCATGGTGGCACGCTAACCATGGAGGTGGAAGCCTAGTCCTGGATATTAGAGAACTTTTGGGGTGGGTGTGGCATGCAAAGAGTACGTTACACTTTATTCGGCATATGTACACACTAATATATGTCGCCTCCCAACCAGCGAACCAGGTGCTAAGGGTTTAATGATACAGGTGCACAACGTTAAATCAGTACCTTGGTTCATTAACCAATCACAGGCAGGCCTGCCAAGTGCTGAGGTGACGTGGTATCACTCGTGGTCAGCATTTGCCAGACTCGTATAGCAGCTGGTTGAGTACACTGGTTGAGTACATTGCTTTCTCTCTCTGGCTTCTGCTTTGCCTGACTTTGTCACCATGGGTAGAGGCATGGTTGACAAACAGGCAGCAGAGAGTGCATAAATGGGGAGAAATCAGAATGGGGGCTCGTCACAAACAGTGTTCCGCAGGGGTCAGTGTTGGGCTCCTTGTTGTTCACAATTTACATAAACGACATAGATGAGGGAATAAATAGTGATATAAGCAAATTTGCTGATGACACCAAAATAGGCCGTCCAATTCATTCTAATGAGGACATTACAGCACTCCAGGATGATTTGAACAGACTGATGCAGTGGTCGGAGAAGTGGCAGATGCAGTTTAATATAGACAAATGCAAAGTTCTAAATGTTGGACAGGTCAATAATCATGCCACATATAAATTAAATGATGTAGATCTTAATATTACTGATTGCGAAAAGGATTTAGGAGTTCTGGTTAGCAGTAATCTGAAACCAAGACAACAGTGCATAAGTGTTCGCAATAAAGCTAACATAATCCTTGGCTTCATATCAAAAAGTATAAATAATAGAAGTCCTCAGGTTGTTCTTCAACTCTATATATCTTTGGTTAGGCCTCATTTAGATTATGCTGGACAGATATAAATGCACTGGAAACGTACAAAGGAGGATGACAAAGTTGATCCCATGTATCAGAAATCTTTCCTATGAGGATAGACTGAGGGCCCTGAATCTGCACTCTCTAGAAAGGCTTAGAATTTAGGGGGATATGATTGAGGTGTATAAATGGAAAACAGGAATGAATAAATGGGATGTAAATAGCGTGCTAAAAATATCTAGTCTAGACAGGACTCGCAGCAATCGATTTAAGTTGGAAAAATTCAGATTCAGGAAGGATATAGGAAAGCACTGGTTTGGTAATAGAGTTGTGGATAAGTGGAACAAACTCCCTTGTACCGTCATAGAAGCTAAGACGTTGTGTAGTTTTAAAAATAGGTTGGATAAATACATGAGTGGGTGTGGGTGGGTGTGAGTTGGACCTGACCAGCTTGTTCTACTAGGTCAGTTGCCGTGTTCCTTCCTTAGGGAATGGTACCTCACCTGACTACCTTAAGGCATTGGCTTAAGCCGATGTGTGAATTGGACCTGCCTCGCATGGGCCAGTAGGCCTGCTGCAGTGTTCCTTCTTTCTTATGTTCTTAACTGAATGGTACCTGACAATGTGTCACCATGAGTACTGAATTAGAGAGCTGAAGCATTGTGAACCACTAGCTAGAATCTACAAAAAGTCAAAGGAAACTGAACAGCTAGAAGATTTGGAAGAAAAAGGACAATGGTAGTGTTAAGGTTAGTGTACGTAGTATGCACACTATGTAAGACAAGGAAAAAAGGTAATGAAAAAGTGGTGAAGCATCTTGAGAGAAGCAGCTTCATTAACAACAACAAAGGTTCAGAGATAGTAACTCCTGCTTTTCAGACAAGCTTAAACTTAGTAACTGGAGTCAGGCAGCAGGATATATCGGGATATGTTTTAAGCATATTCTTTAGATTCAAGAAGGAATATGACACTAATACCCAAGATAATTGGGGAGACAGAGCATGTGGAACAAAGGATATCTGATTGGAAAAAAGAGTGATTGTCTGGGGTGAGGTAGCAGGATTGATAACTGCAACATGCAGGGTTCCACAAGGATAGGAATTGGGATCACTGCTGTTTCTAGTACGTTAACGAAATGAAAGAACATATTATGATGTATCAGTATACATACAGTGCACACACGCACGCACACGCACACACAGTCTGGAACCCACACCTGGTCAACCACGTAAAGAAACTAGAGAAAGTGCAAAGGTTTGCGACAAGGTTAGTTCCACAACTCAGGGGTCTGTCCTATGAAGAAAGGTTGAGGGAAATAGGACTAACAACACTGGAGGAAAGAAGGGTCAGAGGAGACATGATAACGACATACAAAATACTGCGGGGAATCGACAAGGTAAACAGTGACAGGATGTTCCAGAGAGGGAACATAGAAACAAGGGGACACAACTGGAAGCTGAAGACTCAGATGAGTCAAAGGGATGTTAGGAAGCATTTCTTCATCCACAGAGTAGTCAGGAAGTGGAATAGTCTAGAGAAAGATATAGTGGAGGCAGGAACCATACATAGTTTTAAGACAAGGTATGATAAAGCACATGGAGCATGGAGAGCAGAGACCCAGTAGCGGACAGCGAAGAGGCGGGGCCAGGAGCTGAGTCTCGACCCCTGCAACCACAATTAGGTGAGTACAAATAGATGAGTACACACACACACACACACACACACACACACATACACACACACACACACACACACACACACACACACACACACACACACACACACACACACAGCTAAGCGGCAGACATCAAGGTCTGCCGCAGCTCAGCAGACCCACCTCTCCCTCACCCATCTGCATACTTGATTTGCTTGAGGCTGCACATGACTTTGCATACCTAATATCAACCGATTCCAAGAGAGGTACGAGTATTGGGACGAAGAGCGGAGTACTGAGACAACCACCGAGGTATCAAGACCGGCGTACTGAGCCAGCCACTCGTGTTAAGCCAGCCACTAGAGTACTGAGAGAGCCACTAGAGTACTGAGAGAGACCACGGACGAGAGGCACTAGGTCTGAGAGAGCACAGGCTGAGGTGAGCCACTAGGACGAGAGCCAGAGTACGAGAGTCACTAGTGACTGAGAGTCACTAGTGTGCTGGAGGTCACTAGTGTCTGAGTCACTAGAATGTACTAGAAGAAGTCACTAGTGTGCTGAGTCACTAGTGTACTGAGAGTCACTAGTGTACTGAGAGAGTCACTAGTGTACTAGAGTCACTAGTGTACTGAGTCACTAGTGTACTAAGTCACTAGTGTACTGAGTCACTAGTGTACTAAGTCACTAGTGTACTGAGAGAGTCACTAGTGTGCTGAGAGAGTCACTAGTGTACTGAGTCACAAGTGTACTAAGTCACTAGTGTACTGAGAGAGTCACTAGTGTACTGAGAGAGTCACTAGTGTACTGAGAGAGTCACTAGTGTACTGAGAGAGTCACTAGTGTGCTGAGAGAGTCACTAGTGTACTGAGGGAGTCACTAGTGTGCTGAGTCACTAGTGTACTGAGAGAGTCACTAGTGTACTGAGGGAGTCACTAGTGTACTGAGAGAGTCACTAGTGTACTGAGAGAGTCACTAGTGTACTGAGGAGTCACTAGTGTACTGAGAGAGTCACTAGTGTACTGAGAGAGTCACTAGTGTACTGAGAGAGTCACTAGTGTACTGAGAGAGTCACTAGTGTACTGAGAGAGTCACTAGTGTACTGAGAGAGTCACTAGTGTACTGAGAGTCACTAGTGTACTGAGAGTCACTAGTGTACTGAGAGAGTCACTAGTGTACTGAGTCACTAGTGTACTGAGAGAGTCACTAGTGTACTGAGAGAGTCACTAGTGTACTGAGAGAGTCACTAGTGTACTGAGGGAGTCACTATGTTGAGTCACTAGTGTCTGAAGTCACTAGTGTACTGAGAGAGTCACTAGTGTACTGAGAGAGTCACTAGTGTACTGAGAGAGTCACTAGTGTACTGAGGGAGTCACTAGTGTACTGAGTCACTAGTGTACTGAGTCACTAGTGTACTGAGTCACTAGTGTACTGAGAGAGTCACTAGTGTACTGAGAGAGTCACTAGTGTCTGAGTCACTAGTGTCTGATCACTGTGAGAGAGTCACTAGTGTGCTGAGTCACTAGTGTACTGAGAGAGTCACTAGTGTACTGAGGGAGTCACTAGTGTACTGAGAGAGTCACTAGTGTACTGAGAGAGTCACTAGTGTACTGAGAGAGTCACTAGTGTACTGAGAGAGTCACTAGTGTACTGAGAGTCACTAGTGTACTGAGAGTCACTAGTGTACTGAGAGAGTCACTAGTGTACTGAGTCACTAGTGTACTGAGAGAGTCACTAGTGTGCTGAGAGAGTCACTAGTGTGCTGAGAGAGTCACTAGTGTGCTGAGAGAGTCACTAGTGTGCTGAGTCACTAGAGTACTGAGAGAGTCACTAGTGTACTGAGTCACTAGTGTACTGAGTCACTAGTGTGCTGAGAGAGTCACTAGTGTGCTGAGAGAGTCACTAGTGTGCTGAGTCACTAGAGTACTGAGAGAGTCACTAGTGTACTGAGTCACTAGTGTACTGAGAGTTACTAGTGTGCTGAGTCACTAGTGTACTGAGGGAGTCACTAATGTACTGAGTCACTAGTGTGCTGAGTCACTAGTGTACTGAGAGAGTCACTAGTGTACTGAGAAAGTCACTAGTGTGATGAGTCACTAGTGTACTGAGAGAGTCACTAGTGTACTGAGAGAGTCACTAGTGTTCTGAGTCACTAGTGTACTGAGAGAGTCACTAGTGTACTGAGAGAGTCACTAGTGTACTGAGAGAGTCACTAGTGTACTGAGGAGTCACTAGTGTGCTGAGTCACTAGTGTACTGAGAGAGTCACTAGTGTACTGAGAGAGTCACTAGTGTACTGAGAGAGTCACTAGTGTACTGAGAGAGTCACTAGTGTAGAAGTCACTGTGAGAGAGTCACTAGTGTACTGAGTCACTAGTGTACTGAGAGTCACTAGTGCTGAGTCACTAGTACTGAGAGAGTCACTAGTGTACTGAGTCACTAGTGTATGAGAGTTACTAGTGTGCTGAGTCACTAGTGTACTGAGAGTCACTAGTGTGCTGAGAGAGTCACTAGTGTCTGAGTCACTAGGTACTGAAGGGTCACTAGTGTATGAGTCACTAGTGTACTGAGTCACTAGTGTGCTGAGGAGTCACTAGTGTACTGAGGAGTCACTAGTGTGCTGAGTCACTAGTGCTGAGTCACTAGGTACTGAGAAGTCACTAGTGTACTGAGAGTTACTAGTGTGCTGAGTCACTAGTGTACTGAGGGAGTCACTAATGTACTGAGTCACTAGTGTGCTGAGTCACTAGTGTACTGAGAGAGTCACTAGTGTACTGAGAAAGTCACTAGTGTGATGAGTCACTAGTGTACTGAGAGAGTCACTAGTGTACTGAGAAAGTCACTAGTGTGCTGAGTCACTAGTGTACTGAGTCACTAGTGTACTGAGTCACTAGTGTACTGAGAGAGTCACTAGTGTACTGAGAGAGTCACTAGTGTGCTGAGTCACTAGTGTACTGAGAGTCACTAGTATGCTGAGTCACTAGTGTACTGAGAGTCACTAGTGTACTGAGTCACTAGTGTAGAAGTCACTAGTGTACGGAGTCACTAGTGTAGAAGTCACTAGTGTACGGAGTCACTAGTGTACTGAGTCACTAGTGTAGAAGTCACTAGTGTACTGAGTCACTAGTATAGAAGTCACTAGTGTACTGAGTCACTAGTGTAGAAGTCACTAGTGTACTGAGTCACTAGTGTAGAAGTCACTAGTGTCAGCTGGTAGAGTCACTAGTGTACTGAGTCACTAGTGTATGAAGTCACTAGATACAGTCACTAGTGGTAGGTCATCTAGTGTACGAGTCACTAGTGTATGAGAGTGAACAAGTCAGTCTCAGCTGGTGTTCTGTACCGTAGTCTTGATGAGTCTGAAGAACAGTCTCAGCTGGTGTTCTGTACCGTAGTCTTGATGAGTCTGAAGAACAGTCTCAGCTGGTGTTCTGTACCGTAGTCTTGATGAGTCTGAAGATCAGTCTCAGCTGGTGTTCTGTACCGTAGTCTTGATGAGTCTGAAGAACAGTCTCAGCTGGTGTTCTGTACCGTAGTCTTGATGAGTCTGAGCAACAGTCTCAGCTGGTGTTCTGTACCGTAGTCTTGATGAGTCTGAGCAACAGTCTCAGCTGGTGTTCTGTACCGTAGTCTTGATGAGTCTGAAGAACAGTCTCAGCTGGTGTTCTGTACCGTAGTCTTGATGAGTCTGAGCAACAGTCTCAGCTGGTGTTCTGTACCGTAGTCTTGATGAGTCTGAAGAACAGTCTCAGCTGGTGTTCTGTACCGTAGTCTTGATGAGTCTGAAGAACAGGAAGAGGAAGTGGGCTTATTATATACTGGAGTCAGATGAGTTGCAACAGATGAAGGGATCATCAGTGGTAGGCTAAGCTTCACACTGGAAACAGGATATCACAAATCACCTGCTTCCACAAGTTTAATCCAAAATAAATGGTATAAATAAGAGGTTTGTCTTTACTGAGTACTCAGTGAAAAGTGTCACACTGCTTAGATTTCTTGGGTTACTCTAGGTTACGATCCTGCAGCTTTAACATTCCCAATCAACCTTTATTTCCCCCCCCCCCCCCCTCGTGTTTACCAACAATCTCCCACCGTGAATGAAACTGCTTCCTAAGTCCAAAATCCATTTAGCTACAGTGCCTTGAATAGAAGTCTTTCACCAAATATTCCATTTTATTTTTTCCTTATCCCGTGTAACTCTCTTTTTGTTCATGCATATTCTCTCATTAATGAAGAACAGAGGCACTTGCCATTGTGGAAACAAGTCTCCACCTCCATCCTCTAGCTGTTGGACCGTAATTAATATAATTGTTTATATATATATATCGTACCTTTTCATATAATTTTATATTGCTGATTTTCTTTAATTGCTAAAATGAAAATTTCATGCTCTATATTATTATTTGATTTATATTATCTTATGTGTGTAGATATGATGTAACAACTAAACCTCTCATTGTGCTCGGTGTTGGAGAGTTCTGTCTGGCTGCCAGCACTTACAAACTACCTGCCAGCTGGTGCCAGGTGGAAGCTGAATATTGAGACACTTATGCAACATATGGGAATCTTTATTGAAGAAACGTTTCGCCACACAGTGGCTTCATCAGTCTAATACAAAGTAGAAAGGTGTAAGGAGAGGAGGAGTTTGAGGTAATCAGTCCCTCAGCCTGGAGTCGATGTGTTCAGTCCATCAATCTTGTAGAAAGTACAGCATAGGGCCGTAGAAGTGGCTTATATACTGTAGTCAGGTGAGTGGAAGCAGGAGGAGGCGGGGTCACAGTGGGACCATCCACTAGTGTAAGTAGGTCTTCGTCCAAAGGTTGAACAAGTGTTGAAGAATTCCTTGTATCAAGATCCCATGATATGGGTATCTTTATTGAAGAAACATGTCGCCACACAGTGGATTCATCAATAAAGATACCCATATGTTGCATAAGTGTCTCAGCCTTTAACTTGTCGGTTTTAAACCATTTATCACGTGACCACACCTGCCGTCGGGGCTACCGGCCTTCCCTTCCTCTCTGCTGCTGTTCTCTGTGGGAACACCATCTCGTCTTTGTTCTGTCAGCTCATGTGATCTGGACTCTGTTTTTTGGTAGAGTATGTCGCCTTTAGTGAGCAGGGACATACTTCTCGTAACTCTGTACAACTGTGTTCACAGAGCATTATTTAGATAGTGATAATTGACGCTTTCAGAGCTTGTGTAGTGAGACACTAATAACTGGGTTGTATGCCTTTGTGGCCGATCTGTAGAAGGTCCCCATTTAGAGTCTTTTTTTTTTGTCTCTTTGTTCCTTGCCAGACGCTGTGCTTTGTACAGCTGCTTTGGACATTAATTAATGGTTCATCATATTGTTCAAGGAAGATGTTGTCAGACAATTTTCTAAGTAGAGTCGAGTCTTACTGAGTCATACCGAGTATTACCAAGCACACATTACACATATATAAACACTTAATTATATTATTATTGTGTTGATGAGTGAATATCAACCATGTACCAGATGGTACTTATTAAGAAAAATTATCTTGAAGTGCCTTAGTACCATATTCATATATGTACAAATTAAGAATAAGTATTTCCTCTAAAGCATTGATTGTATAATTACCACCTAGACATCTTTCTCATTAAAGATCTAAATTTTTATTTAATTGGTTTATATTCATCCAGTCGTGATCCCAAAATCACATTGAAAAGCGCTATGGAGAAACCTCTTAATTTTACAGGATAACCAAACTAGGATATATTCCGACATCCTCTTACGAGGCCAGGACCAGGCTAGTTGTTACGAGGCCAGGACCAGGCTAGTTGTTACGAGGCCAGGACCAGGCTAGTTGTTACGAGGCCAGGACCAGGCTAGTTGTTACGAGGCCAGGACCAGGCTAGTTGTTCCGAGGCCAGGACCAGGCTAGTTGTTACGAGGCCAGGACCAGGCTAGTTGTTACGAGGCCAGGACCAGGCTAGTTGTTACGAGGCCAGGACCAGGCTAGTTGTTACGAGGCCAGGACCAGGCTAGTTGTTACGAGGCCAGGACCAGGCTAGTTGTTCCGAGGCCAGGACCAGGCTAGTTGTTACGAGGCCAGGACCAGGCTAGTTGTTACGAGGCCAGGACCAGGCTAGTTGTTACGAGGCCAGGACCAGGCTAGTTGTTACGAGGCCAGGACCAGGCTAGTTGTTACGAGGCCAGGACCAGGCTAGTTGTTACGAGGCCAGGACCAGGCTAGTTGTTACGAGGCCAGGACCAGGCTAGTTGTTACGAGGCCAGGACCAGGCTAGTTGTTACGAGGCCAGGACCAGGCTAGTTGTTCCGAGGCCAGGACCAGGCTAGTTGTTACGAGGCCAGGACCAGGCTAGTTGTTACGAGGCCAGGACCAGGCTAGTTGTTACGAGGCCAGGACCAGGCTAGTTGTTACGAGGCCAGGACCAGGCTAGTTGTTACGAGGCCAGGACCAGGCTAGTTGTTCCGAGGCCAGGACCAGGCTAGTTGTTACGAGGCCAGGACCAGGCTAGTTGTTACGAGGCCAGGACCAGGCTAGTTGTTACGAGGCCAGGACCTGGCTAGTTGTTACGAGGCCAGGACCAGGCTAGTTGTTACGAGGCCAGGACCAGGCTTGTTGTTACGAGGCCAGGACCAGGCTAGTTGTTACGAGGCCAGGACCAGGCTAGTTGTTACGAA
Organism: Cherax destructor; assembly: GCA_009830355.1. Classification (NCBI taxonomy): domain Eukaryota; kingdom Metazoa; phylum Arthropoda; class Malacostraca; order Decapoda; family Parastacidae; genus Cherax; species Cherax destructor. Next base: position 83,787 of record WNWK01003958.1, on the reverse strand, counting down.
GCCAGGACCAGGCTAGTTGTTACGAGGCCAGGACCAGGCTAGTTGTTACGAGGCCAGGACCATGCTAGTTGTTACGAGGCCAGGACCAGGCTAGTTGTTACGAGGCCAGGACCAGGCTAGTTGTTACGAGGCCAGGACCAGGCTAGTTGTTCGAGGCCAGGACCATGCTAGTTGTTACGAGGCCAGGACCAGGCTAGTTGTTACAGGCCAGGACCAGGCTAGTTGTTACGAGGCCAGGACCAGGCTAGCTGTTACGAGGCCAGGACCAGGCTAGTTGTTACGAGGCCAGGACCAGGCTAGTTGTTACGAGGCCAGGACCAGGCTAGTTGTTACGAGGCCAGGACCAGGCTAGCTGTTACGAGGCCAGGACCAGGCTAGTTGTTACGAGGCCAGGACCAGGCTAGTTGTTACGAGGCCACGACCAGGCTAGTTGCTGGAGGGGGATCAATAAGTCGACCTAAAATGCTCTGTAGGTGTCAGTATATTATAGACACTTCACAAAGCTGACGAACCCGGCATGTTTTCTATACCTTAATGATTCTTTCTTTCCTATCACACTGAGTTTTATACTCGTATAGGTAAATTACAACTGTTTCACAATCACATTGATAACATTTTTTAAAATTATACCATCTTAAAAAAAAAAAATTTGATTAACATTGGTACCGTGTTAGGTGTATTGGGTAATACTACCAATGTAGCATCAGTAGAAATTTTGTTTTATGTTTAAATTTGGCTTAATGTTCTTATATTTTTTTATATTCAAGTTAGTTTCTTCCATGGTAGACAATGTTTTTTTCAGTGGTGGGTGTCGAGACTTAACTAATGGAATACTCGGAGGTGCCCAAGGTCACACATTCCAGTTTGAAGAGCCACTCTCATTACCGGTTCAGTTTGAAGAGCCACTCTCATTACCGGTTCAGTTTGAAGAGCCACTCTCATTACCGGTTCAGTTTGAAGAGCCACTCTCATTACCGGTTCAGTTTGAAGAGCCACTCTCATTACCGGTTCAGTTTGAAGTGCCACTCTCATTACCGGTTCAGTTTGAATACGAAAACTGGTCGTTATTTTGATTAAGATGACCTACACCCCTAAATCGTCTTAATGCGACTTTTATGCACAGGTCCACCATCAGTTGCATACTTCAGGCTGCCCTGACTGGTCCACCATCAGTTGCATACTTCAGGCTGCCCTGACTGGTCCACCATCAGTTGCATACTTCAGGCTGCCCTGACTGGTCCACCATCAGTTGCATACTTCAGGCTGCCCTGACTGGTCCACCATCAGTTGCATACTTCAGGCTGCCCTGACTGGTCCACCATCAGTTGCATACTTCAGGCTGCCCTGACTGGTCCACCATCAGTTGCCTACTTCAGGCTGCCCTGACTGGTCCACCATCAGTTGCATACTTCAGGCTGCCCTGACTGGTCCACCATCAGTTGCATACTTCAGGCTGCCCTGACTGGTCCACCATCAGTTGCATACTTCAGGCTGCCCTGACTGGTCCACCATCAGTTGCATACTTCAGGCTGCCCTGACTGGTCCACCATCAGTTGCATACTTCAGGCTGCCCTGACTGGTCCACCATCAGTTGCATACTTCAGGCTGCCCTGACTGGTCCACCATCAGTTGCCTACTTCAGGCTGCCCTGACTGGTCCACCATCAGTTGCATACTTGAGGCTGCCCTGACTGGTCCACCATCAGTTGCATACTTCAGGCTGCCCTGACTGGTCCACCATCAGTTGCATACTTCAGGCTGCCCTGACTGGTCCACCATCAGTTGCATACTTCAGGCTGCCCTGACTGGTCTACCATCAGTTGCATACTTCAGGCTTTCCTGACTGGTCCACCATCAGTTGCATACTTCAGGCTGCCCTGACTGGTCCACCATCAGTTGCATATTTCAGGCTTCCCTGACTGGTCCACCATCAGTTGCATACTTCAGGCTGCCCTGGCTGGTCCACCATCAGTTGCATACTTCAGGCTGCCCTGACTGGTCCACCATCAGTTGCATACTTCAGGCTGCCCTGACTGGTCCACCATCAGTTGCATACTTCAGGCTGCCCTGACTGGTCCACCATCAGTTGCATACTTCAGGCTGCCCTGACTGGTCCACCATCAGTTGCATACTTCAGGCTGCCCTGACTGGTCCACCATCAGTTGCATACTTCAGGCTGCCCTGACTGGTCCACCATCAGTTGCATACTTCAGGCTGCCCTGACTGGTCCAGACGAGTATTCTTTTCGCGAGTGACATTGATTAAAACTATTAATGGAATCAGACACTACTAACGCCATTCTTTATCTGCTTTTAATTGAATTGAAATACATACAGTAAGGAGGGGCCAATGAGCTTGATAGGAAGGGGGGTTAGGGGGCTCATGTTCCGGGGAATTGCACCTCCTCTCTCTTTTCTTGGATCGAATCTAAAAATTCCCCCTCTTGATTGTTCCTTGTCAATTTCAGCTTCTAATCAGAGGGACAGAAATCATTATGACTCACAAAATCGTAGAGGACCTTGGTGGCTGAGCTGCTTTCCATGTTAAGTGGATTGTCGGGCTGTCTAGGTAATTTATACTATGTATGATAATTGTACTTATGTGTACCTGTGCCTAATAAACTTACTTGCCTCCCTCCTGGCACTGATGGGCGGCCTGGCGTGTCCAACATGATGGTAGTATTCCCGGAGCAGACTGTTGGTTCTGGGAGGTGGCGTGTTGCTGCCCGCCCGCCTCTCTTTTTGGCTGAACCTGGCTCATTTAATGCGGAAAGTGTTATTCTGGTAGTGCTAGAGTACCGGGAAGACTAGGATGGAGTTGTCATATCGCATCAACACTACGTGTCGTACAGAGGGAACATGTTTTGTGTTTGTTTTTCTTCCAAGTTGTGCCACCTTAATTCATGAGCGGGTCCCTTACCCCTTGATGCAGTGAATTCTTCAAAGCTTGCTAAACCTGTAGATATGACCTACTTCCACTAGCTGGTTTTTTCCACTGGTGACTCCGTCTACCACTGCTTAACCTCATCTGTCTACAGTATATAAGCCAGGCTCGGGGACTGATTACCTCAAACTTCTCGTCTTGCACTGTTCTCTATATTGAACTGAGGAAGCCACTGGCAGGCAATACGTTTCCAGAATAAAGATACCCAAATGTAGCACAAGTCTCTTATTTAACAACCTGTCGGTTTTTTAAACCATTTATACAAATTCTTTTCACAATTCTAGCTGTGATACTGTCTTCACATCGCATCCTAATGACCAGCAAGAATTTATGCAATGCGGACGAGACACGCAGCAGCAACTTGATCTCCAAAATCTTCTAGTCACTAAAGTGGAAATTTATGTCCGCCCTGCCCGGGGTTGGTGATGTTATCCTTGCAACATTGCTAAGCTAATCTTTGACTTGAGGGAGCTTCCGTTTACATAGCAAACGAACGCTGACAGATGAGGGAGTTGCTCTCTACACCTCAGCAGTTAAGTCACAGCTAGCAGTTTGGCCACCCGGCTAAGTATTGTAGATCACCAAGGGAATGCCTGTCTGTAGTGCAAGAGATCATACTACTGCATCTTGTACAATGCGCCGCACTTGCGTTGACTATAGAGCTTACCCTTCATATTCCAGCCTGTGCACTCTTTTCTTGAAATAGCATGAACCATTGTCTTGATTCAAGGGAGCGCCTTTTGTATGCTATGGCAGTGGTTCAGCTCCATCTCCACGGAAGACTCCAACGGTTCTCATACTCCAGAGCTGCTCGGCGCACTCAAGTCTTTATTGTACTCTGCCACAGTCACTCTTGTTTCACTCTTATGCTGTCCTCGTCTCTGACGTTCCCATCTTCTGCCTTTTCTCATTCTTCCTACTTCAAGTTTCAGCTCCCACACAGCCTTTCCTGGATGGGCCATCATCTCTTCCTTCGAAGCCTCAAAGACCCAAAACTCCTTCACTCACCAAAACTTCACACTTTTCTTCCCCTCCCTCTGTGGTAGTTGTGGACATGCATCCAGCCCCGCTTATGGCCGCTACTCTTCTTATTTCTACCCTCATTCCTTCCTCCCAGAACACCCATCTTCTCTCTCTCTGTTTCTTCCAATTTTGACAACTGCCAATGTGTCTCTACCCTCTTCATAAACTCTAGGAGCCATATTGGTTTTTATTGAGGAGACGAAAACTGCGAGGGGCATCGACCCACATTCTTTATTTTCATATTCTCGCCTACTGTAACCCCTTTCCCCTATATTTATTAACCAACGTCTTTCTTTGAGGATTACCCAGACATCGCTTACTTCTTCCCGCCCATTACCACAACAAATTAAATTTACTGACCACCCTAGTCCATAGCCTCCACCTGTTTTCTGTCGCTGTTGTTTTACTGTTTTTTCTCTGTTAATAACTTTTTTTTTTTTTTTTGCAGCGGAATATCAGAGGATACAGGGGACATCAGGAGAAGCTCCAAGTGTTGCTCTCTTGATTTTCCTGTTTGTATCTGTTTACAAGAATTGAAATTACGTTCCACTGTTGGCCTTCCTTTCGTTGGTTGTTTCACTGCAGTCAGTTAATTCTTATCCCGGTGAGACATTTAACGAGGGTTCACTTCTTGTGTGTAGAAGTACTCCTTATTCTCGGCTTCCGTTCACACTTCACTTCATACTGCGGCCCGTGTTTATCTGCGCAAGTGGTTCATTATCTTGTTCATTATCTATCCCTGACATTCATTTTCTGATTTCTTCCTTACCTCCGCCCCTCTTTTTATTAAAATTACTTAATACTCATCATTTCCTCTGGGAAGGTTTCTCATTGTGACTCCCATGAGCACCATGTTTTAAATACCGACAACCCAACTCATTTTGATTCCCTAATTTGTTCTCTTCCCTAGATCTCAATATGATCTTCTATAGAGTTGATTGATGTGGTGACTAGATAGTGGTTTACTGACAGTGAATACACAAGACTGAGCGTATGGGTAAGCTAGAGTTACCACTACGGTGCAGTGGCGTCGTATGGGGACCTGTAGGGAGCGGGCCACCCCGGGTGACACCATCAAGGGGTGACACCACAGAGCCTCTAAAGGTGACACTAATGACAAAACAGTGCTGCACCAACATAAGAGAAGAATCTTTCGTTTCTATATAGCCTATTGTATGATTACAGAGTACAAATAGGCCAATATAGGGAAAATCATTGATTTTGATGATGTGATAGATGATTTTGAAGGATTGAAGGCAAGGAAATGTAAGATCTGATTTATTGAAGTGTTACCTGTACTTAAGGTCAAATCAGAACTAGTGTTTCTCTGATATGGCAATGTTTTTTTCTTTATTTTGCATTGTTTAAGATGAATAAATGTAGGATCTGTTGGCTGTACTCAAAGTGGTATTTGAGTTTATGTTTCCTCAATATTACTACGATTATTTATTTTATCATTAATAAAGTTGAGAAGTATTCTCCTGTTCGGTTTATGGCCCTTAACATTCTCATTGTTAAACATTAGTCACTGGTCATGCAGTAGTGACGTCACTGGAGTTTACCCCCCCATCCCCCCGCCCTTGGATTTCATAGGGGTGACACCAACCCTAGCAATGCCACTGCTACGGTGTCACGCAGCTCGATCGCTAGCTCACTCATCTCACACACTGAGGTCCGGAGTTCAATCTCCGGTACGGCTGGAAATCAGTATAAAATGGGTACCTGGGTGTTAGTGGACTGGTGTGGGTCGAATCCTGGGGCAAAACTGACCTAATTTGCCCGAAATGATCTGCATAACAAGCGGCTTTCTATATAGTAGTATGACATTGATGTCAACTAGGCCTGTATACCCTGTACATGTACTTGTAGTAAATAAAGATATTATATTATATTATAACCTGTGACCTGTCTCCCACTCAGGGCACGGAGGTCCGGTACCCAGATACGTGCCCAGGCGGGCATTATGAACGTATGAGGGAGTCTTGTTACACTTGTAACACTAGCAGCCAGAGATACACTAATACTAGCAGCCAGGGTTACACTGGGCTACAGTGTAACACTAGTATCCAGGGTTGGACTGTAACATTAGCAGCCAGGGTTACAATGTAACACCAGCAGTCAAGGTTACACTGTAACACTAGCAGCCTGGGCTACACTGTAACACTAGCAGCCTGGGCTTCACTGTAACACAAACAGACCTGGTTACACTATAGTAGCAGTAAGCAGGGTCGCCCTATAACACAACCAGGTTACACTGTAACACCAGCATCTGGGTGAGTCAGTCGTTCGCTACAAAAGTACAATCCACAATCATTTTCCGCACTTGGACAAAAGATTGCGTCGAAGTTTTAATATATGATAAAAGTGTGAAATGTTGAGGTTCTCTCTCACTAACTCCGCTCTGACCAGCACCAACACGAGACGCATCCAGGAAGGGTGGAAAGGCATGGGGAAAGTTGTGATTGGTGGTGTTGGGGAGTGGTGATTGGTGGTGCGAAGGAGTTGGTGATTGGTGGGGCAAGGAGAACGGATGATTAGCAGGGCAGGAAGAATGTATCATTGGTGGGGTAATGAGTACGGATGACTGGATGGGCAAGGAGAATCGGTGGGTGGTGGGACAGATTGATTCCTGTCCATGGTCGACAGGAATATATATTTTTTCATAAAAAAATAGTTTTGAAAATAATATGAATATTGCTTTTGGTTTATACATATTGGATTCAGAGGAGTATGAGAATTTTCAGAGGGGTATTGAATTTTCAGAGGGGTATGAAAAATTGATCTTAGGCGTGATATACCGTCCCCCAGACTTAGATAGGGACCAAGGGAGATTACTTTGGGAGGAAATTGTTAAGGCCACAAGGCATGATAACGTAGTAATTGTAGGGGACTTTAACTTTAATTAGATTGATTGGAATTTTTTGACTGGTAATTTAGAATCTAACGACTTTTTAGAAGTAGTTCAGGATTGTTTTTTGAAGCAGTTTGTGACAGAACCTACTAGAGGAAATAACCTGCTTGACTTGGTTCTGGCAAACAAGGAAACCCTTGTTAATAATTTAGAAATTCCGAAAGAATTCGGCACAAGCGACTACAAATCAATTACCTTTAGCATTGAATGGAAATATGATAGTAGGAACAACTTAGTAACGGTCCCAGATTTTCGTTTAGCAGATTACAATGGGCTTAGAGAACACTTATCATCTGTTGACTGGCATAACGAATAGAGCTCTCAATATAAAGAAATTAGATCGAATAGAAATGACCCAAAATGGATGAATAATAGGCTCAAATATCTTACATAAGAACATATGAAAGGAGGAACCTGTGGTGGCCTGTACTTAGCTCAATGGTGACCTGTACTTAGCTCTGTGAAGACGTGTCTAGTGTGCTCTCTGTGAATCTGAGCCAAGATGTCCTCTCTTGAGCAACTCTACCAGCTGCTAAAAGAGGAGCTAAGGGTTGCTAAGCTCGAGATACAACGATTGACGAAGGAAACCAAGAGAATTCGTAGTAATCCTCCTGTTGTGAGTCCTCAGGTCAGGAGGGGAACCTGGTCAGTGGCCGGGCAACATGGAACAAAGCTGAAGATCAAGAATACTGTTGGAGTGGCAGAAACAACGAAGAACCAGAAGACTACTGTGGAAACTTCCAACCCATTTTCGGTGCTACCCGACGAATGTGGGCTGTCTACTGGAAACATCACAACGAGCACCAAGGAAACATTGGCGGACGAGAGTGAGTCGACATCCCTTGAAACCCCAACGAAGACCATCAAGAACGTCATGACGAACTCTGCCAGTGAAGGTAAGAATATTGTTTTAGTTGGGGACAGTCAGGTTAAGTTTATGAATTGGGCATTTTATCTTAGGGACAGGAAGAGGAGGCAGAGTGTATGTTTTCCTTGGGCTGGGATGGAGGATATTGTTAGCCGTCTAGACGATATCATGAAAGGTAATGGGAGCAATCCTATTATCTGCCTCAGTGTGGGAGGCAACGATGTTGGCAGACGTAGGAGTGAAGATCTGATTAACAAGTATAGGACAGCAATAGAGATAATTAGGAAGAAGGGTGGGAACCCTGTGATATGTGGCATTTTACCCAGGAGAGGAGTTGGAAATGAATGGTTGTCCAGGGCAATTGGAGTCAATTGCTGGCTGGACAAACACTGTAAGGAAAATTCAGTAACATTCAAGATAACTGGGACCTCTCCTATTTCAGAAATGACATGTATGCCAGGGATGGGGTTCACTTATCTAGGTTTGGGGTGGGAGCACTGGCCAACACAGTGGAGGGAGCTGTTAGGTCTTTAAACTAGAAATAGATAGTGGTATGGGTTTTTGTGAAAAATCAATGAATTCTCAGTGTAGCGATAGTGTGAGTTTTAGGGAAACCAGTATTAGGCAGAATGAGGTAGAGTTATTGGTGAATATTGGAAACCCAGTGGCACTAGGTGACAGGGACAGTAACAGGTATAATGGAGGAACAGAAACCAGCAAGAAGACAAAGATAAAAAAGATAAGATTTCTTCGGATTTTTAACCCCGGAGGGTTAGCCACCCAGGATAACCCAAGAAAGTCAGTGCGTCATCGAGGACTGTCTGTCTTATTTCCATTGGGGTCCTTAATCTTGTCCCCCAGGATGCGACCCACACCAGTCGACTAACAACCTAGGTACCTATTTGCTGCTAGGTGAACATGACAAAAGGCGTAAGGAAACACGTCGAAATGTTTTCCCCCGCCGGGAATCGAACCCGGGCCCTCGGTGTATGAAGTGAGAGCTCTAGCCACCAGACCACCGGGCCACCTAGTTTTTGACAAAAGAGAAGGTAGGTTTTCTAAACATATTTTATACAAATATACGTAGTGCGAGAAATAAGATGGACAATATGAGATTAGATCGCAGAATGCCCAAAGGTAATAATAGGTCTTTTACATAAACATGAGAACCTGTGGTGGCTTAACTCAGCCTGTAAGCCGGAAACTGTCTAGGTGCTCAGATCTGACCAAGATGTCTGCAACTCACAGTGCAAAGGCTAAGGTGCTAGCTCGGATTACAACTGATTGCAAGAAACAAGAAGTTCGAGAATCCTGGTGAGGTTCGGCAGGACCCTTCAGTGGCCGGCAAATGAATAAAGCTGATGATCAAGAAACTGTGGTGGAGAAACACGAAGAACCAGAGACTCTGTGGAAACTTCAGCATTGGGTATGACGAATTGGGCTGTCTACTGAAACTTTGATAGGCACCAAGGAAACTATTTGGCACGAAGAGTGAATCCTTGAAACCCCAACAAGACCATCAAGAACGTATGACGAACTCTAGCAGTTGATGTAAGAATATTGTTTAGTTGGGACAGTTCAGGTTAAGTTTATGAATGGGCATTTTATCTTAGGGACAGGAAGAGGAGGAGAGGTATGCTTCTTCTTGGGCTGGATGGAGGATATTTTCGTTATATTTGAAATTACGAAAGAACTCGGCGCAAGCGACCACAAATCAATTACCTTTAACATTGAATGGAAATATGATAGTAGGAACAACTTAGTAACGGTCCTAGATTTTCGTTTAACAGATTACAATGGGTTTAGAGAACACTTATCATCTGTGGACTGGGGTAACGAAGAGAACTATCAATATGACAGCTTTCTAAACACTGTACAGTCTGCCCAAAGAACGTTTATCCCGTAAAAAGAAATTAGATCTAATAGAAATGACCCAAAATGGATGAATAATAGGCTCAAATATCTTCTAGGGCAGAAGAAAGGAATTTATAGGCGCATCAAAAGAGGTGAGAGTCATCTTATGAATCAATATATTGACGTTAGGAGTGACGTTAAAAAGGAATAAGAAAAGCTAAACGGGACTACGAAATTAAAGTTGCTAGGGATTGGAAAACTAACCCAAAAGGTTTTTTCCAGGTTTATAGAACAAAAGTTAGATATAAGATATGTCCCCTTAAAAATAACTGGGCCTCTTACTGACAAGGAGAATGAAATAAATGTGCTCGGCGAAAGGCAAAGAAGACTGCAGACAGAATATAGGCTAGGTGGCCAAAGACTGCAAACCTCACTCAAGGAGAAAGATCTTGGGGTGAGTATAATACCGAGCACATCTCCAGAAGCACACATCAACCAGATAACTGCTGCAGCATATGGACACCTGGCAAACCTGAGAATAGCGTTCCGATACCTCAGTAAGGAATCGTTCAAGACTCTGTACACCGTGTACGTCAGGCCCATACTGGAGTATGCAGCACCAGTTTGGAACCCACACCTGGTCAAGCACGTCAAGAAATTAGAGAAAGTGCAAAGAAGAAAGGTTAAGGAAAATAGGCCTGACAACACTGGAGGACAGGAGGGTTAGGGGAGACAGGATAACGACATACAAAATACTGCGATGAATAGATAAGGTGGACAGAGACAGGATGTTCCAGAGATGGGACACAGAAACAAGGGATCACAATTGGAAGTTGAAGACTTAGATGAGTCAAAATGATGTTAAGAAGTATTTATTCAGCCATAGAGTTGTCAGGAAGTGGAATAGTCTGGAAAGTAAGGTAATGGAGGCAGAAACCATTCATAGCTTTAAGATGAGGTATGATAAAACTCATGGAGCAGGGAGAGAGAGGACCTAGTAGCGATCAGTGAAGAGGCGGAGCCAGGAGCTGAGCCTCGACCCCTGCAACCACAAATAGGTGAGTACACACACACACACACTCACTCAAGCCATACTCAGAGGCTCTGTCACACCACCGTGGAGCCCAGGAAAAGACGAGCACACCAGTAACAAACGAGGGGACTGAAAAAACGAAAAAGCTAAGCTATAAGCAGAGGCCCTGACAAACCACAGCGAAGAACAGAAAGCTGAAATGGAGGCAATTAAATTGGATCAGGTGATACAAAGGGAAATGCAGTATGAGGATGAAAGGGAGAGGTCAGTCTTTGTGCATAGGTGCATAGACTCCTGGAAGTTGAAGGGAAAACTTATGAAGCAAGCCGACAAGGGGAGGAAAAGGTGTTAGAAAATATCATGAAACAACAGGAGAGGACGACATGACCCAGTTGACAAATTTTCTGAGAACAAAGGGGTTTGCAAGAGAAAGAAATCGACCAGTCAAAGTGATTTTTAAGTCAGAAATGGCGTGAAACAGGATCCTGCAGGAGAAAGTACGACTAAAGGATACATCGACTTATCGATGGGTGTACTTCAACCGTGACAGAACACGAGAAGAAAGACAGAAACTGAAAGAGAAGGTATAAAAACTCAAAAGGGAAGAGAGGCATGGATTGAGATGAGCAGGAGAATTCAGACTCAGGAGGAAGATCAAATACAACCTTCCCCAGAACCACCTACAGAAAGCCCTCATCTCTGACAACCCCACTACAATTAAGCACACTGACCCAAAACCCAAACACAATACCCACAGCCCCCACCCCCTCCACCACAAACTCCCCTGTCACAGCAACCTACCACACTACCTCGCCAGGTCTCAGGCTTTCCCAACCCCATCCTACCCCCCAGACCACAGAATTAGAAAAGATGTTGAAGGTTTGGTACACAAACGTAGATGGAATAACAAAGAAATGTGAGAAGTGGCACGGAAGAATCACGAAGACGTCCCCAGACATCATAGCACTCGCATAAACGAAACTAACTGGGATTATTACAGACGCGATCTTTCCATCTGGATATCAGTCCCTGAGAAAATATAGAGGGAGCAGAGGGGAAGGAGGAGTTGTGCTGCTCATCAAAAACGGTGGGGATTTGAGGAAATGGAAGGAATGGACAGAATGGGCGAAAGGGACTACATAGGAACAATTCATTCTGGGGGCCCTAAGGTGGTAATTGCAGTGATGTACAACCCACCACAAAACAGCAGGAGGCCAAGAGAGGAATATGAGGAGAGCAACAAAGCAATGGTGGACACACTAGCTGAGCTGGTCAGAAGGGCTCACATGGATAGAGCAAATTTACTATTTATGGGTGATCTCAATCACAAGGAGATTGACTGGGAAAACCTGGAGCCACATGTGGGTCCCAAAACATGGAAAGCTAAGATGATGGATGTGGTACTGGAAAACCTTATGCATCAACATGCTAGGGACACTACCAGAGACAGAGGTGAGGATGAACCAGCAAGACTGGACCTCGTATTCACCTTGAGTAGCTTGAACATCGAGGACATCACATATGAAAGGCCCCTCGGGGCTAGTGATCATGTGGTTTTGAATACATAGTAGAGTTACAAGTGGAGAAGGTCACAAGAGTAGGATTGGAAAAGGCAAACTACAAAAGGGAGGACTACACAGGCATGAGGAACTTCTTATAAGACGTTCAGTGGGAAAGAGAATTGGTAGGAAAATCAGTAAACGTGAAAACAAAATGCAAGGAGGCAGAGGAGAGGTGTGTCTAGAGTGTGAAAAGGACTTGGGAGTCATGGTAAGCAGAAATCTAAAGCCAAGACAGCAGTTCGTAAGTGTGCGCAATAAGGCTAACAGATTACTAGGATTTATTTCAAACAGTATAAGTAACAGAAGTCCAAAAGATATTTTGCATCACTAGTGAGGCCTCACTTAGATTATGCCCCTCAGTTTTGGTCTCCTTACTATAGGATGGATATAAATTCACTGGAGAACATACAGAGAAGGATGAAAAAAATTATTTATTGTATAAGGAATCAACTGTATGAAGATAGACTTAGGGCCTTGAATCTTCACTCTCTTGAGAGACGTAGAATGAGAGGAAATATCATCGAAGTGTATAAGTGGATGATGGGCAAAAACAAAACTCTCTGTTGCCTATCTGTCAGCCATGCCTCTATCCAGAAAAACATTTCTCCTCCTAGTCCATGTGATTCGACTTTCCTCAATAGCCTCCGATGTGGAACTCTATCAAAAGCCTTACTGAAGTCCATATACACAATATCATATTCATTACCATGATCTACCTCAAGTTAGTAAATTCGTAAGGCAGAAACGCCCCTTTGTAACACCGTGTTGAGATTCATTAATCAGTTTATGTATTTCAAGGTGGCTTCCAATACCCTAGGAAATTATAGATTCCTGCTTTATAGATATGTAGCACATTTGCCATTTTTCACTTGTCTGGCACTATGCCAGTTTGTAGAGATATGTTGAAAAGACTAACCAAAGGTTCTATAAGTTCCTTCTTACATTCCTTTAAAACCCTTGCGAGCAGTTCATCAGGGCCCAGGGATCTGTTAGGTTTTAACAGATCTCATCGTCTACCCGTCTTCATGCCAACATGGCATTCTTCAGGTCACCAGCGCCACTCACACCTCACTCTCCGCCTATATATATATAATGCCGGGTCACCATTTGGAGAAGACCTGGGCCGGATGTACCGGCGAACATACAACAACAACAATCTGTATGTTAGAAGTGATCAAGGTCCCAGGACCGAAACGTTTTCTAATAAATATGTCCCAGTGTTTGCTTACGTGTTTTTCTAAACCAGGTTTTAATTTATCTATTTGTCCGAGAACCATGTCACTAGTGAATTGGATCGTGCATGACATATTTTCTTTCTGTGCTACATAGTTTATTATTTCTGGAATTTCTCTAGTATCTTCCCGTAAAAACAGAGGAAATAATTGTTTAAAATTCTATACATTTCCTTATCACTGTCGGTGATCTGACCCGAGTAACTTTTGAGTGGGCCTATTTTTTCCCTAATATTACTTCTGTATGTTAAGTGACCAAGGTCCCAGGACCGAAACATTTTCTAATAAATATGTCAAAATGTTTGATTACGTGTCTTTCTAAACCAACTTGTCGGTATTTATTTTCAAGGTTTATACCATGATTTCTTAACAGCCTCTCTCCTCTTTTGATTCACCTGTAAATGCTTCTCTTTTGACCAGTGAGATGTTTTAATCTATTGTTTATCCATTATGGATCATTTTTGTTTGATCTGATTTCCCTCTTTGGAACATAAATAGTTTGGGTAACTAAAACTATGCTCTGAGAAACGTCATATTGGCAACCATCACCACCAACTTGACCCATGGTCAGGTCATACCAGTTCAACCCACCCAAGTAATTTCTCAGTCCTATGAAATCGACCAAGCGGAAGTCAGGGACAGAGACTTGATTGTAGTTATTAGGGTAATTCCATTATATATTGAAACTGGGTGATTTGTGATCACTTTCCCACCCTCATCATTAACCTCAAGATTATTAATTAGTGATTCCCTGTTGGTAAGAACCAAGGCAAACAGATTGTGTCCTCTAGTTAGCTCCATCACAAACTGTTTCAAAAAGCAATCCTGAATCGTATCATGAAAGTCACTAGACTCAAGATTTCCTGTCAAATTGTTCAAATTAATTTGTCTAAAGTTAAAATCTTCTATTAACACAACATTTTCGTATCTATATGCCCTAGGAATTTCGTCCCATAGAAGGTTACTGCACTAACTATCAAGGTTTAGGAGCCTGTAAATCACACCCTAGATTAGTTTTTCACGACCTTCGAAAAACTGTAGAAAAACAGATTCTGTGTCCGATGCTTTTAATTTTATGTCTTGTCTAATGCAACAATTTAAATTATCTCTGACATACATCGTTACTCCACCACCCTTCCTGTTAACCCCATCAGTGTGGAATATTTTATAGCCTTGTATGTGGCATGCAGAAGGCATTCCTCTATCTTTCAGGTTGAACCAGGTCTCCGTTATAGCAATAATATCTATATTACCTGGATATTTGATTAACATTAGTTCATCTATTTTAGTTCTTACACTCCTACTATTAGTATAGTAAACCAGGTATTGCAAGTACCTTGCAAGTACCTTCCAGTACCTGTCTAGCCAGCAATTTACACCAATTACCCTAGACATCCATTCATTGCCCACTTTCCTTCTAGGTAAAATGTAGCTTATGGTAGGGACCCCTTCCTTAGACCTAATTAAATCTATAGCTGACCTGTACTTATCTAGCAGTGCCTGACTCCTGCCCTTCCCAGTGTCATTTCCACCAACACCAACTCCTGGGAAACACACACTCTGTCTAACCTGCCTATCTTTGTTACAGAAAGCACTGTCTATATATCTTACCTGTGAATCACCAACCACAAGGATGTTCTTACCTTAATTAAATGCAGGGGAGTTAGTGGTACCTTAGCCTCACTCACCACTGAAGTACACTCTTCCTGAAGAACGGAGAATCGATTTCCTACCTTCAAATCTTATCTAATAACGTTCCTTATCTTAACGATTCTTCCTGTACTATGAACCCCTTCCCACTTATAGCAGCTGCCACTACAATTCACTACTGGTAACCTTTTGTCCCTCACCAACACTAACCACCTCACACTCACCATCTAGGCGAATTTTCTCCCTCCCAGTTTCCTCCTGGAGAAGTAGAACCTTCTTCTTCAACACTTTAACCTGTGATTCCAAAATACTACAGGAGCAGCCATAGTGCTTTATAACTCTCCACACTAATTCCCCAGGCAGCTTAGGACACAATGAATATTCGTGACCACTGACCACAGCGTACTGTGGTGGTAGTAGTAGTATCATCATCATCATAATTATTATTATCATAATCATCATTTTCATATTATTACTTTTACTCCTCTCAAGGCCAAATTAATCCTGTACCTAAAAAAATGCACAGCACACCAAATAGTTCCTGCGGCCCGAAATACTAAATATAAATATTAATTCATTTGACTAAAAAGGTTCATTAGGGATGATAATTTCTCTGGCAAGAAAGGTGCAACTCAAAATATATGTCCGGATGGCTCATCAGAGAATATAGTTCATCTTGCCATAAAAAATGGACAAAAGGTTCATTTGAGAGCGTGCAACATATCTCTATTGAAAAGCTAAGAAAAAGGGCAATAAGTGTTAGGGGCCCCAAGACTGTTCAACTGCCTCCCAGGTTGACTTGGACCTGCCTCGCATGGGCCAGTAGGCCTGCTGCAGTGTTCCTTCTTTCTTATGTTCTTATAAAGGAGATTACCAACAGACCCCTGGCTATCTTTAAGGCACCTAAAGTCAGTACCTGACCAGCCGGGCTGAGGTTCGTACGTCGGTTTACGTGCGGCCAGCGGTAACAACCTGGTTGATCAGGTCCTGGTCCTGGCGTTGTCCCTCGAAATGCCCTCCAGGTATTCTTAGAAAAGTTCAGTGAGAAGACATTGCACGAATGGTTCAATTGAACGAGTGTTTCTACTGGCCATTAAGGTTCTGTGGAGAACGAAGTTCTTCTAGCCAAAAGGTTCAATAAGAACTGTAACTCTTGGTGACAAAACCTTCAATAGACAAGATAGTTTCACTGGCCAGAAAGATTAAATAGATATGATAGCTGCTCTGGCTAGAAGGATTCAATAGACACTATAACTTCTATGGCGTGAAAGGTTCAATATACATGATAATTGCTCTGGACAGAAAAGCTCAATATATACGATAAGTGCTCTGGACAGAAAGGTTCAATAGACATGATAATTGTTCTGGACAGAAAGGTTCAATAGACACGATAACTTCTCTGACCAGAAAGGTTTCAGCAAGGCGTGTAGTTCCTCGGGCCTGGACGAGACAAAATGTGAATAAAAGAGGAATGTCAGCGAGCATTTACGCACAGGACAATTTTCTCGCCGGACTTTTGGTCGCTGCTCTCACTGGACAATATCACATGACCTCGAACCTGCGAGGTCAAAGGAATCCTTGAAAAACTGAGAGTGCGCTCCAATGACCCCGACCCAGCAGCGCCCTCTGTGTCCTCTTACGCTCCGACTACTCTTGCTTCCCCCTTTTATCACTCGATTCTTTTCTCTTTTATTTACACATACGGTTCACTCCTATTCATTCTGAGACAGTGACTTTTTATATACTGAGTGATAGCTTGATTTATTACTTTTGTTTTTGTGTTTGAAGGATTTTCTCAATTATTTTTAGACATTCCTTGATGATAAGATGTATCATACCACTGTATCGAGTGGTCTTTGCTATTTCTGTAACATATTTTTAAAGCTGATAGTAGGGCAGGCGTATTTATAATAATTTATACAGATGTAAGTCTCGATCTGCTCATTCCTTGTTTTTTTTCTCGCATCCCTCCCATGGTGCGGCACAAACTCTCCCATGGTGCGGCACAAACACTCCCATGGTGCGGCACAAACACTCCCATGGTGCGGCACAAACACTCCCATGGTGCGGCACAAACTCTCCCATGGTGCGGCACAAACTCTCCCATGGTGCGGCACAAACACTCCCATGGTGCGGCACAAACACTCCCATGGTGCGGCACAAACCCTCCCATGGTGCGGCACAAACACTCCCATGGTGCGGCACAAACACTCCCATGGTGTGGCACAAACCCTCCCATGGTGCGGCACAAACACCAGCTTAGGTTACAACTTGAGGGTTGCTTGCTGGTTAAGTCTATAAAGGTAGGTGACAGTGTCTACTCTCACACTGCGCTTAGAAAAGACCAGAGACATATAAATGGTATATAACGTCGACAAGATAAAGAGTAAGACAGATGTGTCTACCTCTTTATTTTCCACTGTTCTTCTCTTTATTAGACTAAAGAAGTCACTTGCTGAAGGAACATTTCCACAATAAGATTCCCAAGTGTTACACAAGTATTTCATTCATTGACTTGTCGGTTTCCAAACCATTTACATAAAATCTGTCAGATGCAGCAACGTCTTGGTATCTCGATACAGAGAATTCTTCAATGTTTGCCTAACCAATAGGCATCACCTACTGCCACTATTGTTTTTTTTTCCCCACTGGTGACGCCGCCTCCAACTTCTCCACACAGTTGCTGTACCTTTATCAAGATTGATGGACTGAACACATCGACTTCATGATAAGGGACTGATTACCTCAAACTCCTCCTCATCTTTCACCGTTCTTTTCTGTATTTGACTGATGAAGTCACTGGCTGGCGAAGCGCTTCCACAGTCTCATTTATCAACTTGTCGATATTTTAAATCTTTTAAATAATATTTGTGTCAGATATTTGAAACTCAGTTGCTACTGATTTTGAGAATTCAAAGGTTATTGCCCAGCATGGAACACCACTCAGTAATGTAGAATATAGTAAAGAATCATAACTAGAATGTTGTCCGTGTCTTTTTGACTGTTATCCAGAAAAAAAATTATATTCAGTGCATTAAGGATATTCCAGTTGGTAGAGATTACATTTTTGCCACCGAAGTGGCTAGTTTATTGTGCACCTCATATCCATCCTGTGGAGGGTAGCGCAAGAGCATATGGATACACAACAGGCCTAGGAACTAGGCCCTAAAAGGGTTAACAGGAGTACATTTTGATTGATATTTACAGTTCACTTATCTGTTACAAGCAAATTTAGGACATTTGATTAGTATATCTGGTATCTCATTTTCATTAATAAGATATCTTGACGTGTCAAATATCATCTCTACAATCCTCAATAAGTAGACAATTAAGACAGTGTCCATAGTCCTGGCCACATAATTTGCATTTGGTTTGATCATCTGTGTCTGTCAAACTGCCAGAAATACTTGTAGCCAAGCCTAAGCCTGGCCACTACATCAGTCAGTCTGTTCACATTGCAAGTTGCTCCATAAACGTACTTATCAACGTTTATGTTATCAGTAGGTAGAAACACAGCTGAAGGTAGGATATTAAAGGTAGAATAAAAACATAGCAGAGCAGCTAACAAAGGATATTAGTTCATGTAAATTTCATTCTATTAGTCTAGTTGAGAGCGCTACTGTGTTCAGTCCATCAATCTTGATAAAAGTACAGCATACTCGCACAGGTGGGCTTATATACTGTAGACAGAAGATGTGCAGCAGTGCGTGGCATGCTAAGAGTACGTTACATTTTATCAGTATATGTCACACTCCTGTATAGTCATGGCCTCCCGACAGGCGACCAGATGCTAAGAGTATATAACAAGCGGGGGCCCCCTTGTTCAGCTAGTACTTTGGTTCAATGTCAATTACAAGGAAGTCCGCCAAAGTTGTGAAGCGACGTTGGACATTCTTGAAGCGACGTTGGACATTCTTGAAGCGACGTTGGACATTCTTGAAGCGACGTTGGACATTCATGAAGCGACACTGACAGACTTACCTCCGAGTCAAGTCGAAGACAGTTCTCACAGTGTCTCTTTCTTGCAAATTGCCTTTTTGTACGTATCCTCTGCAAATATTGTACATATACTTGCATGCTCTTTGAAGGAAATATATATATAAGAATTTACTCACAGCTGTCTTTTGCTCTTTCCTAATTTCTACCTTGATTATAGAGCTACAAGCAGGTGTGCAGGCCACTAGACTACTACTGTGTTCGCAATAGAGTGGAAAACTTCCATTAGTGGAAGTAGGTCGTGCCTATAGGTTAGGCAAGCTTTGAAGAATTCCCTGGGTCAAGATCCCAAGATGTTGCTGTGTCTGACAGAGATATAACTCTGTCAACATCTTTGCATCTTGATACAGGGAATTCTTTAAAGTTTGCCTAACATATAGACTTACTTCTACTAGGGGTGGGGGGAGTTTAACACTAGTGCCTCAGCCTCCCACTGCTGTACCATCAAGACTGATGGTCTGAGCACAACTCCAGGCTGAGGGACTAATTACCTCAAACCCCTCCTCATCTTCCACTGTTTCTCTACAATGGACTGAAGAAGCCACTGGTAGGCCAAACTTTTCCAGAATAAATATACCCAAATGCTGCACAAGTGTTTCAGTTATCAACTTTTCGGTTTTCTACGTCATTCAAAATTAATGTTATGCTTGATAACATAAAAACCTTTGAAATCAAACTGAGTATTTTTAAACGTGATGTCGACGGTAAAACTTTTAAATATTTTTCAAAAATTTTGAAATTCATGAAAAAAAAATACAGTCGGAGCCTTCAAATATAATGTTCAGGCATCAGTGATTCAACTACTGAATAATTAGATGTAATTATTGAGCTCAGGTAATTTAAAGAAACTTCAAAATTTATAGACTCTGCAGACAGTCTAACATTAGACAAATTGAATTTGAAATAGTTACAATGGATTGACTTGGATAATTTTGAGATGCAAGTGATTAATTTATAAAGTTGCTAAATCTGGAGGCAAAAATGTATCTACTTAAAAGCTGAACTAGAAAATATAGAGAGGAGCAGCGCCAAAAAAAAATGCCACTAGTGACACTAGTGCCACGCCCATCATTGCTCTCAAAACAACCAAACACAAGACTAATATAAAATATCTGGTATCACTGATACAGCAACAAAAGCCTCACTGAGAATATAATATGCTTATTACCCTCTGCTTGTTTTATAATATGAATCTAAGCTTATCATTTCACTGTCAAATTTCTTATCTTGTTTATAAGGTGGTATTAATATTTTTTTTTTTATCAGTTTCTAAGATGCTCTCGTTTATTTCCTTCTCTGATGTACTTTTGTTAATAGTAAAAGCAACGAGACTCCTCATTATTTCTGAAATAAACGTGTTTTATTAAAGTAACTAATTCATTAATTAAATCCTTTGTGAGTTGCTAGTTATAAATAATAAACAATTGGTTACGTTATTTCATTTACAACAAATCAGAAGAGTCAATGGTTGACTAAACAGATTTCTAAGAATTCTCTCAACTGTATTGTTCTCGTTCTCCATAAAAAAATATTAAATAAAACAATAATAATAATAACAATAATTAATAATAATAATAATAAAAATAATAATAATAATAATAATAATAATAATAATAATAATAATAATAATAATACTACTACTACTACTACTACTACTACTACTACTACTACTACTATAATAATAATAATAATAATAATAATAATAATAATAATAATAATAATAATAACTAATAATAATGTGGTAATAAAAAGCAGTTGGGGATATAGTTTAGGAATGGTTCATGCTTTTGTTTAATAAATGTAGGGATTGGTAGAGAGCGTGGATAGTTCCTTTGTATAAAGACAAAGGGGATACCTTTGATATATCTTTGAAGAGTTTCGAGAGTTTCTCAACTTTCTGAGCCCAGCCATGGGCCAGGCTCGTCTGGTGCTTGCATGGTCAACCAGGCTGTTGCTGCTGGAGGCCCGCTGCCCCACATATCCATCACAGCCTGGTTGATCTGGCACCTGGTGAATATACTTGTCCAGTTTTCTCTTGTTCCAGCAGTGTTTCTGATATCTTCTGGTAAGATGTTGAATTGTCCCCACCGCACCCCTGCTCCTCCTTTGGTTTATTTTACACTTCCTCCCATATCTCTCACTCCAGTATATTGTTATGGCAGTGTGCAGATTTGGGACCAGGCCCTCGAGTACTTTCCAGGTATATATTATCATGTATCTCTCTCTCCTCCGCTCCAATGAGTACATGTTCAAGACTTGAAGGCGTTCTCAATAATTTAGATGTTTTACTGGCTCAATGTGCGCCGTAAACGATCTCTGTATTTGTTCCAGATCTGATATTTCTCCTGCTTTGAACGGGGCCGTCAGCACTGAGCAATATTCTAAATGAGGGAGCACTAGCGAATTGAAGAGTGTCACCATCGGCATTATTTCTCTTGTTTTGAAGGTTCTCAATACCCACCCTGTCATCTTCCTGGCTGTTGTGATCTTTGTCTTGTTATGGTCTTTAAAAGAAAGATCTGTTGACATAATCACTCCCAAGTCCTTTACGTGTTCCTTTCGTTCTATGTGGTGACCCTCTTGAGTTTTGTATATAGTGTTCCTTTTGAGTTCTTCATTCTTTCCATACCTAAGCAGCTGAAACTTATCACCATTGAACGTCATGTTGTTCTCCACTGCCCACTGGAAGACCCTGCTTATGTCTTCCTGTAATTTTTCAGTGTCCTCTACCGTAGTGACTTTCATGCTTATTTTAGTGTCATCTGCGAATGATACAAAAGTGTGTTTTTATCTATGTCTGCTATGAGGATGAGAAATAGCAGAGGTGCTAGGACAGTGCCTTGGGGCACTACTACTTGTTATGTTCTGTGTGTTAGGATCCCGAAAATTCATCTGCCTACCTTCCTCATAATGCCCATGGCCCTCATTTTGTGCGCTATCACTCCATGATCGCATTTGTCAAACGCCTTTGCAAAATCTGTGTAAATCACATCTGCGTTTTGGTCGTCCTCCAATGCCTCCGTAATTCTGTCATAATGGTTCAGCAGCTGTGACTGACATGATCGTCCCGCTCTAAAACCATGCTGGTTTGGGCTATGTTGGTTGTGCTGGTCCATGAACTTTGTAATCTGCCGTCTCATCACTCTTTCGAAGATTTTTATGATGTGAGAAGTTAGGGCTACTGGTCTGTAATTTTTAGCTAGTGCTCTACTACCTCCCTTATGCAAAGGAGCTATGTCTGCACTCTTTAAGGCCTCCGGTATTTCACCTAGATCTAAGCTCTTTCTCCACAGAATACTAAGGGCTCTTGCTAATGGTACTTTGCACTTCTTTATAAATAAAGCATTCCATGAATCTGGTCCAGGTGCTGAGTGAGTGGGCATGTTGTCCATTTCTTTTTCGAAATCTATGGAATTTGTACTGATGTCAGTTAGTTGGTCTGCTGGAGTGAAAAATATTTCTGCATTTTCTACCTTGATTTCATTAGTGGGTTGCTGAACACAGACTCATACTGTTCTTTTAAGATTTCACTCATTTCCTGTTCATCGTCAGTATACGAATCTCCTCTCAATAATGGTCCAATTCTACAGGTAGTTCTTAGCTTGGATTTTGCATAGGAATAGAAATAGTTTGGGTTTCTTGCAATATCCTGTATGGCTCTTTGTTCTCTTTGTACTTCTTCTGTTAGGTATGACATTTTAAGTTTTTGTTCTAATTCAGTGATCTCTTGGCATAGACTATCTCTCCTCTGTTGCAACATATTTGTGTTTTTAAGCAATTCAGTAACCCTCTTTCTTCTCCTGTACCATCTCCTACGCTCTCTCTCTATATATCTGATCTTCTTCTGGGTTTCCTCAATGGTACGTGCTTCATACATACCTTGTATGCTTCTCTATTCAGCTTCTCTAGGCACTAGTGGGGATTTAGGGTGCTCATGTCTGATTCCCAGGATATGTCTGATAGCTCTTGGTTTATTTTTTCCCAGTCAATTCTATGGTTGTTAAAATTAAACTTACTGAACATCCCGTCTCTAACATTAGTGACGCAGTTTCCTAACCCTGAGTTAATACTCGTTTGAACTTCTATGATGTTGTGATCAGAGTATATTGTTTTTGTAACTGTTATGTCTCTGATTAATTCCTCGTTGTTTGTGGGATCAATTATCTGTTGGTTCAATGAGTACTTTTCACAAAGCCTCATTAATTCCCTGGTATGTGCCTGTTGAGCCAGGGTGCTTCCAGGAGATATTTCTGGTATAACATTATGTTGCCTCATCTTCCATTTTACGTGAGGGAGATTAAAATCTCCAAGGAGTAAAATATTTGGTGTGGGATTTTCTAGTCTATCCAGATAGCTATCTATCTTTCTTAACTGATCTGTGAATTCCAACATCGTTGCCTCCAGCACTGAGACAGATAGGATTGCTCCCATTTCCTCTCATGATGTCGTCCAGACGGCTAACAATATCCTGCATCCCATCCCCTGGATAACATACCCTCTGCCTCCTATTCCTATCCTTTAGACAAAATTCCCTATCCATAAACCTAATCTGACTATCCCCAACTAAAACAATGTTCTTACCTCGACTGGCGGTGTGCATGACGTTCTCGACGGTCTTTGTAGAGATGGTCATCGCTGGGATGTCTTCACATTCGTCTGATAACAAGGAGAAAGAGTTGCTGGTTTTCACAGCAGTCTCCTGGACCTTCTTCAACTTCAGCTTCGTCCCTTCAGATCCGACTAACATCCATTCGTTGGTCTGATCATCGGCGACATTGTTCCGGGGATAATCCTTGCATATACCCTTCAATCGTTGAATTTCTCTTCTAGCTTCCGTTAATTCCGCCTTAAGTTGGAGATATAGCTGCGCGTAGTCGAGGGAAACCATCATCCAATCTCAGGTAGCTAAGAACGGAAGCACAGTAGAAAAGTCTCCACACAGAGAGCGTGTTACATAGGAGCGACTGGAGACAAATGGTTTTTATGACTTTAATCCCTTAATGAGGGTATTCAGGGAAACCGGTTACCCGGACTTGAGTACTGGAGGTGGGAAGTACAGTGACTGCACTCTGAAGGTGTTGAAATATTGTAGTTATTTAGCTGTAATGTAGGCACCCCTCTGATAAGACAGTGATGGAGTGAATGATGCTGAAAGTGTTTCTTCTTTTTCGGGCTACCTTACCTTGGTGGGAAACGGCCAATGAGCTAATAAAAATTAATAATAATAATAATAATAATAATAATAATAATAATAATAATAATGATAATAATAATAATAATAATAATAATAAATATAATAATAAAAACAATAATTTAAAATTAATTTATAGTCATTTTGTAAAATATAAACATAATAATGATCATGATGATAATAATAATAATAATAATAATAATAATAATAATAATAATAATAATAATAATAATAATCACAATAATAATAATAAAAATAATGATATAATAATAATAATAATAATAATAATAATAAAATAACAATAATAATAATAATAATAATAATAATAATAATAATAATAATAAATATGCTGCTCAAAACTCCCACAGGCACGTCAGAGAATTTTTCAGAAAATTATCGCCAATTTGGACACGATTTCAAAAAAGATTCGTCACCCTTGTAGTCATGCTTCCTCTGGGGTGATGCTTCCCCTGTGGTGATCCTTCCTATGTGGTGATGCTTCCCCTGTGGTGATGCTTCCTATGTGATGATGCTTCCCCTGTGGTGATGCTTCCTATGTGGTGATGCTTCCCCTGTGGTGATGCTTCCTATGTGGTGATGCTTCCCCTGTGGTGATGCTTCCTATGTGGTGATGCTTCCCCTGTGGTGATGCTTCCCCTGTGGTGATGCTTCCTATGTGGTGATGCTTCCCCTGTGGTGATGCTTCCTCTGTGGTGATGCTTCCCCTGTGGTGATGCTTCCCCTGTGGTGATGCTTCCCCTGTGGTGATGCTTCCCCTGTGGTGATGCTTCCCCTGTGGTGATACTTCTCCTGAGGTGATGCTTCCCCTGTGGTGATACTTCCCCTGTGGTGATGCTTCCCCTGTGGTTATGCTTCCCCTGTGGTGATGTCCCTGTGGTGATGCTTCCCCTGTGGTGATACTTTCCCTGTGGGGATGCTTCCCCTGTGTTGATACTTTCCCTGTGGTGATGCTTTCCCTGTGGTGATGCTTCCTCTGTGGTGATACTTTCCTGTGGTGATGCTTCCCCTGTGGTGATGTTTCCCCTGTGGTGATGCTTCCCCTGTTGTGATGCTTCCCCTGTGGTGATGCTTCACCTGTGGTGATGCTTCACCTGTGGTGATACTTCTCCTGAGGTGATGCTTCCCCTGTGGTGATGCTTCACCTGTGGTAATGCTTCACCTGTGGTGATGCTTCACCTGTGGTGATGCTTCCCCTGTGGTGATGCTTCCCCTGTGGTGATGCTTCCCCTGTGGTGATGCTTCCCCTGTGGTTATGCTTTCCCCTGGTCTAATGCTTCCTTGTGACGATGCCTTCCTTGTGGTGATATCTCACCTGGAGTAATGCTTCCCTGTAGTAATGTCTCTCCCCTGGGGTAATGCTTCCTTATAGTGATTTATCTCCCCTGGGGAAATGCTTACCTGTAGCTATTTATCTCCCCTGGGGTAATGATTCCCTGTAGTAGTATCTCTCCCCTGTTGTGATGCTAGATGATAGACTTTGAACCTTGAAGTATGTAAATAAATTGCTGAGGATATCGAATCAAGTAAGAACCAGAAGTCTTCTTCAGTCGAGTAAAGAAGAAGCAGAGATGTGAAGATGATGTAATCAGTCCATCACCCTTGATGGCGTAGTTTTGAGGTAGTCAGTCCCTCAGCCTGGAGAAGCAAGGATTTTGCTCCAGAGTCTGGAACAATGTGAAGTTGAAGCAACAGTATGGAGATAAATCTAATGAAAAGGTGAGGCATCCCACTAGTAGAAGAAAGGAGGTAATCACTGAAAAGGCAGGTCCCTCTCAGAGGGCAGGTCCCTCTCAGAGGGTAAATCTCTCTCAAATCCTTCTCACTGGAAAAAGTTGTCAAAGATGTTTTTGTTTTTCCACCAAGATACCGTTGTGTTGCAGTGTCTGACAGAGTGAATGTGACAGTGGTATTCAGTACCGACAGGTTGATAAGACACATGTGCAACAGTTAGGTATCTAATTGTTGCACATGTGTCCCTCCAGGCTGAGGGACTGACCACCTCAAAACATCTCAACAGATTTTGCTTACTCTTCTGTACTCGACTGAAGAAGCCTAACTATTGCACAAGTGTCTTACTTACCAACCTGTCGGTATTGTATTCCATTTCCATATTCAAGAACCAGAAATAACGGATTTAAGTAAGGTAAATTTAGATTTAGAAAGGGCATAGGTAAGTTCTGTTTTTCAGAGCTATCAATGCGTGGAACAGTCTTCCGGGTGGCTTTAAAAAGAGATTGGACAAATATATGAATGAAAAGGTCTGCGTTTGATTAGGTATTAGGCTAATTCTTGGGAAGCTTTGTTAAAAGGCTGGACCACCGGGTGGGTGGGAATGGTTGGTTTAGAGAAAGACTTGCCTAGTTTGGGCCAGTAGGCCTACTGAAGTGTTGCTTCATTCTTATGTTCCCTGTAGTGATGTCTCCCCCGCGGTGATGTTTCCCCTAGGAGATGCTCCCCCTGGGATAATGTGTCACTGTATGTATGCCTTCCCTGGGCTAATGTTTCAGAGGGGCTATGCCTCCCCTGAGCTAATGTTTCAGAGTGGCTATACCTCTCCTGGGCTAATATTTCAGAGTGGCTATGCCTCCCCTGGGCTAATGTTTCAGAATGGCTATGCCTCCCCTGGGATAATATTTCAGAGTGACTGCCTTCCCTGGGATAATGTTTCAGAGTGGCTATGCCTACCCTGGGATAATATTTCAGAGTGACTATGCCTTCCCTGGGATAATGTTTCAGAGTGGCTATGCCTACCCTGGGATAACGTTTCAGAGTGGCTATGCCTTCCCTGGGATAATGTTTCAGAGTGGCTATGCCTACCCTGGGATAATATTTCAGAGTGACTACGCCTTCCCTGGGATAATGTTTTAGAGTGGCTATGCCTACCCTGGGATAACGTTTCAGAGTGGCTATGCCTCCCCTGGGATAATGCTTCCGTGTAGTAATGCTTATTCTTGTGTAGTGCTTTCTTTTGGGTTGATGATTTTAATCTGGTGATGCATTCTATAATGGTGATGTCCCCTGGGGTGATGTGTCGTCTAAGGTGATGCTTCCCTTGGGGTGATGCTTTCCTCCGAGATGATGTTCCCCTGGGGTGCTGTTCCTAAGATTACGTCCATTCTTAAGTGAGTCTTTCTTGGAATGATACCCCCCCCCCCTCTGAGGTGTTGCTGACCCCGGGGGGAGGCTTTACCTGAAATCATGCTGCTTTGGGGATTTTACTTCCCCTTTGCTGATGCTTCAATTAAGCTGTTTCCCTGGGGTTGATGCTTCCCCTGGGGTTGACGTTTCCGTTGACCAGATACTTCCCTGATTGATGTTTCCCCTGGGGTGATGCTTTTGCTTGGTTGATGCTTCCCTTGCGATGAGGTTTCCCTGTGTTTATGCTTTCCCTGGGGTGATGCTTCCCCATGGGTGATGCTAACCCTGGGGTGGTGCTATCTCTGCAGTGGTGCTTTCACTGGGGAGGTGCTTTCGCTGGGGTGATGTTCTCCCTCTGGTGGTGCTTTCCTTGCGGTGATATTCTCCCTCAGGAGGTGCTTTCCCTAGTGTGGTGCTTTCACTGGACTGATACTTTCTCTGTTGAGGTGCTTTCCCTAGTGTGGTGCTTTCACTGGGCTGATACTTTCTCTGTTGAGGTGCTTTCCCTGGGGTGGTGCTTTTCCTATTGAGTTGTTTTTTTGAGTGATGCTTTCCCTGTTGAGGTGCTTTCCCTGGGGTGGTGCTTTTCTAGGAGTGGGGCTTTCCCTCGGGAGGTGCTTCCCTTGGAAAGGTACTTTCTCTGGGAAGATGCTTTTCATGGGGAGTTGCTTTCCCTGGGATGGGGCTTTCCTTGGTGTAACAGATGCAACAGGCCCTCGTGATAACTTGATCCCAGGGTAACGCCCTCCTAGATAACGCATTCGCATTGTAACGCATATACCAGAGTAACTCATTCCTTGGGTTACGCCTCTTAAGATAACGCATCCTCCAGAGTAAAGAGTCCCCCGGAGCAACATATCCCGGGGTAACGTGTGTCCCCGAGTGATGAGTTCCCAGGGTAAAGCATTCCTGTGATAATGCCTTCTAGGGTGACGCTTTCCTTGGCATAATGTGTCCCTGGGTGTATAGCTCCTCAGGGTTACAAGTCCCTGAAGTATCGCGTCCCCCCGGGGTAACACGTCATTCAGACCAATACCTTCTCGTGGGGGACTGAAACCTTCATATCCTGGCAAGAAAATAAATAAATAAATACGTAAATACATACTCGATTTTTTTTGTCATGAGAATATTTTCCACCTGTCTCTGGTCACCTGGAACTTTCTTATAGACATTGATATGGCAGTGGTAAACGTTTAGCAAGCCTATTTCCAATTCCAAAATGTGAATACTAAGCTTCATAAAAGCAATATATGTGTTTTGAGGGAGAACCAGAAAATACAGGGAAGCAAAATGCGCCATCAATATCTCTTTTAAAAACAATAGACTCTGCATTACCGTCGTTTATTTAATATATTACTTTCTGTTCATGAAATGAAAAAAAAATAAAACGTACGAACAGAATGGCGTAATGTTTATACTGTGGTGTTAGCAGCAAAACATTGATCCGACACCACACAACAGTACTAGATGGCTTTGGATAGCGTCGAGTCGTCCTTTATGGCGCGCATTGCGGCTCTTTTGTATGCTTATGGTCTATTGTAGCAGCAAAGGTTGAATAGTATATATGAACAGGAGATTTACACACTACTGGGAATGGATTTCCTAAATGTTTTTATTTTAAACTTTTACGTTTCACTGTGTTGCAAAACGTGATAACAGTCCTTTATATACTGTGATGTACTGTGAGAGTCAGTAGGTATCAAGAAGATTATATCAATATCTTCAGGATTTCCTCCACCGCAGAACATTCAAAAACGTAAACAAAGATCACCAACATTTAACATTAAACTTTATTTAAGAGAGAAGAGAGGCGTAAAGGACATGAAATAGAAATACTAAGACACAGTTCTCAACTCTTCAAACAACACTCAAAAAACTTGTATTACAGTTTCTGATTAAGATAATTGTTGGCCCACCATATATACTTATACTAATACATAACAATAAGAACAAAATGTTTTTTGGTATTTGTGCCGCCAAGAGACTTAAACCTGTCATTGAAACAGTAACCCCAACTCATCCTACAGTGACTCAGAGGCAGTACTTTAAACACCCTTAAGATGCCCAGGAGCTAGAAGCCAACTCTCAAATACACATAAAGTATGAGGACAATGTGTAAGGACATCAAGTTGGAGCTCATAGTCCTCATAGCAGCTAATCTTTTATTCATGATAGTGTGATAGTAAGGTACGTAGTCTCAGCAATGTGGGAGCACAGGACGTGGTAGTCCCTGGTATTCCAGGTTTATGGAACGTGAATCTCTGCATCAGCTTCGTCAATAACCCAGGGAATTTATACAAAGTTCCAGCATATTTTACATCTAATGTGCAGAAAAGACACATGTTACAGAAGAAACTTTTAGATGAAGCGTTATAGAGTTAAAGACATGATGCAATATATATATATATATATATATATATATATATATATATATATATATATATATATATATATATATATATATATATATACTATATATATATATACTATATATATACATACTATATATATATATATATATATACTATATATATATATATATATTTTTTTTTAGGTGGGTTACAGTTGGTGCCGCTGACAGAAATATACACAGAAGTACTGTGTGCGCATCTTCCCTATTAGAGTTGATCTGAAGCTCTGGTTTTTGTTGATGTTCTTATATTATACCTTGTGTATGTCTCTTGAGTCCAGTGAGGAATGAGGCGATGAGACTCGGAGGAAACTTCTCAAACACCGTTATTATTATATTCACGTGTAAATGCTAAACCCATGAGGGTGATACTCCTCTCCCTGGAACGGATGTTATCTATAAAAACGACAATGTGAGAGGAAGATAATAAATTTCACTACGTACATTTCAAAATTGAAATTAACTATATGGTAAATTACAGGTAGAAGTTACACTCACTGGGCCAACCTTGAGAGACCTCCCCGTCCCACATAACCCCAGCCTCCTCTACTAAGCTCAATAAACATACGAGGCATTGCAGCTGTACCTCGATCCTGCAAGAGGTGCAAGCTGTAAGTCAACCTCCTCCTTCCTCAAGAGGTCCAGGAGCTGCAGATCAACGCCCTCTAGACGAATAGGATATTTCAATTAACACTTTGTTTTTGTTGAGTTAGAGATTAACACAAATAAACGCAGCCAAAATATATAAACAGTTACATGAAAATAGGCTTGGCATATCCTTAGAATTTTATTACTAATTTAATTATAATATTTATAGGTCTGACATTTGCCTAGCAGAATAACAATGCGAATCTTCCTCTAAACAAGATATATCAACGATGAAAGTTGTCTCATGAAAACCTTGGAGGGTAAAAACAATCCATAACCACTTCTGGTATTGCCTTTTGGGGAATACCTAATTAACAAAACAACAATTTCTCCATTGCGATCATTTTTTTAGGTATTCCACAGAATGCGAACCACAACAGTCAACATTCTTTAGTATTTATTTACTGCTAGCTAACAGGGTCAGCAGGTGGTAGGAAACATGATGCCTGTGCGTCCTGCCTCGTAGTGGCTATTGCTGGGTAGCAGTGCTAAAGGACGGAGACTAAAGGGATGACCTGATTCAGTGGAGTACTCAGAGAGGAGGCCAAGCCAGCTGGTGGCCTTGGGACTATTGCTATGGGCCTGTGGGAATCAGAGAAGACACTCATCTTAGTGGCCGTATGGTCCATTCAGGTTGTTAGACGGGGAGTGGGTCAGACAGCAGGCTCACTCAGGTTGCTAGACGGGGAGTGGGTCAGACAGCAGGCTCCTTCAGGGTGCTAGACGGGGAGTGGGTCAGACAGCAGGCTCATTCAGGTTGCTAGACCGTGAGTGGGTCAGACAGCAGGCTCTTTCAGGTTGCTAGACCGTGAGTGGGTCAGACAGCAGGCTCATTCAGGTTGCTAGACCGTGAGTGGGTCAGACAGCAGGCTCCTTCAGGTTGCTAGACGGTGAGTGGGTCAGACAGCAGGCTCCTTCAGGTTGCTAGACGGGAAGTGGGTCAGACAGCAGGCTCATTCAGGTTGCTAGACGGTGACTGGGTCAGACAGCAGGCTCATTCAGGTTGCTAGACGGTGACTGGGTCAGACAGCAGGCTCATTCAGGTTGCTAGACGGTGAGTGGGTCAGACAACAGATTCACCCAGTAGGTCGTGTAGGACTCTACCACAGTCGCCCTGACAACATCAAATATGTCACCGTTTTTAAATAATTGAAACTAGATTTATACATTAAACACACACACACACACACACACACACACACACACACACACACACACACATTAGAAGTTGAAGACTCATATGAGTCAAAGGGATGTTAGGAAGTGTTTCTTAAGTCATAGAGTTGTCACGAAGTAGAATAGTCTGGCAAGTGATGTAGTGGAGGTTTAAGACGAGGTATGATAAAGCTCATGGAGCAGGGAGAGGACCTAGTAGCGATCAGTGAAGAGGCGGGGCCAGGAGATGATTCTCGCCCCTGCAACCACAAATAGGTGAGCACATGCGAACACACACACACACACACACACACACACACACACAAAATATATATATATATATATATATATATATATATATATATATATATATATATATATATATATATATATATATATATATATACTATACATACATACATACAGTAAAACCCCGGTTTTCGTCCATAATACGTCCAGAAGGTAGGTAGAAATCCGAAATGGACGAAAACCGAAGTAATATTTCCCATAAGAAATAATGTAAATCCAATTAATAGGTTGCAGACACCCAAAAATATTAGCAAAAAATACAGTTTATAGAGAATAACTATAGTTTTACATAAATATAAATGACTAATTTTAATGATAAATGAACATTACATACCTTTATTGAAGACTCTTGTTGGCATATGGAAGAAGGCGAGGAGGGGAGAGGGAGTTGAGGTTATTGTTTGGAAGGAAATCCCCTTCCATAAGAACTTCAGGTATCAAGTCCCTATCCGGGGTTACTGACACTAGGACCAGCTTGAGAGTCACTGTACCCCTGTCGCACAAAAAAAAATCTGTCCAGAGAGCTCTGTTTCTGGCGTTTCTTTAAGATTTGCCTAAAATGGGACAATGCATTGTCACTGAACATGTTGCAGACACAGCTTGCAACAGTTTTGTTAGGGTGATAATTCTCCACAAAACTTTGCACCTCTCATTCCATTTTGCACACATGTCCTTAATCACTGAAGAAGGCACGGCACACATATGCCACTTTCATATTTTGCTACAAGTTCTTTCTTAAATTCTATCGTGTTTCTCACCTTCTTTACCAAAGGGCTGGCACTCTGAACTTTCTTTGGCCCCATGGTGGCTTATTTCACAGTCGCAATCAATAAACAATCACAAAAAAACAATGGATGAATGCGTGGAGTATTGCTAACTCAACGAGAGACAGAGGTAGACTGAGTCTGGTATGCGTGAGAAGCGGCGTCCCGGGTGGGTGGACGTGTCGAATACGGACGATTTCCGAGTAGATGTACGAAACCCGGGGGAAATTTTGCCGAAAAATGTTGGAAATCCGAATTGTACGATTTCCGCACCGGACGAAAACCAGGTGTCCACTATATATATATATATATATATATATATATATATATATAATAAATATATATAAATAATATATATATATATATATATATATATATGCAAAAAGAGCAGCATTAAACAGGTGATATCATAAATATGACAGGAAGATGTTACCGACTGAAATGACAATACTTGGATCCAGCTTTCGCTAGACGTATTCAGGAACTTCAGGAACTACAGTTCATTCATCAATGAACACTAGGAATTTATCATCTAGGAATTCCTAAGATAGGGTTTCCCATTTGATATATATATATATATATATATATATATATATATATATATATATATTAATATAATGAAGATACAGTAACATATATCAAATATGCAAGAAAAACTATGAAAAATAGAAATTAAGCTTCGTACTCTCATTTCAAGGAATATCTAGGATTATCTAGGAACTAGATAGTTCTTGATAATAGTATATCATATCTTATATTATTATATATTTATATATATATATATATATATATATATATATATATATATATATATATATATATGTCAGATGAAAAATCTTATTGGGTTATTTATTAAGATCAAAGGTATTGTTAAAAGTCTTTAGTACCTGACAGTCAAGGAATAATACTAGTGAGGTGCAATTAGCAGAGCAGCTAAGAAATTTTAAGGAATTTTAAGGAATAAAGTATACACCAGATGTCTTGTTTTGATTACCTATATATTCCCAACACTAATATTATTTATAGATGTGTATAGTATTTATTAAAGGTTTAATAGATACCAAAATGTTTGGTTTAAAGAGAAAGAGTGCAAGAATGAGTACAGTCACGAGCTACATTTGATGCATCCAAACAGAAGACAGAACTTTCGTATATGTTAATCAGCTTAAAGTGTGTGAGGACCTGAAGCTCAGAATGGACCCTAGCTATAAAGTAAGCTACTTGGAAGCCCTCCTCATCACTCTGACTGGCTGACTCATACAACTGGTAGTTACACCAGCAAAAAGCCATAGTGCTTGAAGCTGATTATTATTGAAGGATTGTGGTTACATGTGATGCAAGTCAAATATAAGGACGTACTCAGCATATGCCATTTTTATTAAATTGCCTATCTACGTTTTGGTATAAAATGGTTCACCATCACCGGGATTTATTTTTGTAACATGATATACCTATGTACAAACCAAAACAAGTCACTGAAAATACAATAAAACAGCGAAAGATGAGAAGTTTAAAATGAGGTAAACAAAGTAGTAAGATGACGTTTGTCTCAATCGTTACTATCCAAGACAAACCACAACACTAAAAATCAATAGAAAATTAAAAGGATAAAGTATAATTATTTCAGGGTGACTAAATAATTATGTAAGTAAGTTAATATGTTAGTTAAGTGAGGTGGTTTGGCCAGAGAAGTAATTCGGTATACTAATCCCCCCTAGGTTCACTAGTTTTAAAATTAGAACAAGTGTGCAGAAATTCTACATTTGAGAACGAAACAGTACGACAGAATCCTTAAACCTGAAATAGCTTCCTATAACATTTTTTTCCAAATATTACATCACAAAAGCCTGTAAAAAAAAATTTAGTATATCAAACATCCTTAAAAACTGTAACTAAAGCAATTAAAGTTGAGAATTTTCCAAGAATGATTTCATTATTTTCTGAAACAAGTGAAGTCGATATCTGCTGCTTTAGAATAATTTATGGAAAAATTTAACTTCAATGTCCAACGCAGATCCTCTTATGGTGAGTTTAGTTTCACTTGTGACTTGTTTTGGAGAATAACTGCTTCAGAAATGTAAGACAAACATGATCTCTTTCCTGGTTTGTTTACCTGCTTTTGTTATTTTTCTAGTTTGTATTTTCAGTGACTTGTTCTGGGTTGCACACTGTTATGTCATGTTTCAGAAATGAATCCTGATGATGACTGACTGTTTAGTACCTGAAACAATCTTGTTCTATTGAAATGTGAACAACATATCATTTGTGAAGTGGTTCTGGGAAACCGGTTAACTGGACTTGAGTCCTGGAGGACGGAAGTAGAGTACTTGCACTCTGAAGAAGGGGTGGGGGATATTGTGGTTCGGAGAATCTTTAAACTGATATCCGCGCACTTCTGGGAAAGTAGCTATTGAAAAAGTGATGGTGAATGTGCTTTTCTTTCTTGTTGAGTCACCGTATATGCATATATCATTTACTCAATCGCTGTCTTACCAGAATAATGTTTACTTCAAAGTTCAGACGAACCCCGGAGCTGCAACATCGTCATCCTTCCTTGGAGTACAGGCAATGAGCTTCCCACCTCCAGGACGCCAGTAAATCTCAATGGTGTTCCTGAATACCTTCATATTACCTTATACACATTCCAACAGCTTGTCAAGTCATAAAATCCATTTGTCTCCACTCATTTCAATCTAACACACCCACAGAAGCCTGTCCCAGCCTCTTTTACCCCCACCAACCAACCCTTCCATGGATGACCACTACCCCACCTTTCCATCCCAGACTGAAATACCCTGTTAGTCACTGTATTCTGTTCCAGCCTCTCTCAGCACCCATAAACACCTCAGTAACTCCTCAGCTCTCTTGAATATATTACCTGAATTGCACCTGGCCTTTGAAGTCCTCAGGAACCCAGCTAGCCGTCACTTGTGTCTTAGGGTCACTGTTCTTGTGCTGCACCGCGCCCTGGAAAACACACTAAATAAGCTTGCATCCAAATGGCATACAGCCGACAAAAGTGCAGAAAAGACACGCTACAGAAGAATCTTGACTTGATAAAAACACTTCAAAGTATGGAACATTGTTTCAATAAAAGCTCGTTCAAAATTTATTAGACACATGTACAACACTTGGGTTTCGCCACTGCAGGGCGAAACGTTTCCTCAGTAAAAATTCCCAAGTGTTGCATATGTGTCTGATTTATCAACTTGTCGGTTCTGCACAGCGTTTTTTTTTCGCTTCAGTAAACTTACAATGTAACTAAATACTATTGGTAAAGAGGTAAAGATATTCTGTTCGTTAGGAAAACTGAAAGTTTCTCGTGAGGCGAATGTTCGTCAGAAAATCAAACTCTTAGTGTTTAAGCATTAACGGTGCTGTCCCGTGGTCAAGCCTCTATTATTATATATTAAAAACGAAGCTACTGTTATTTTGTTAATTATCTAACTGTAATTATGATTCCCGTAGCCACTAATCTGTAGTCGTAGTGTCTTTCCTTGAACGTTTAGGTTCTATTTGGTTGGTTTATCGGACTTAAATCCTGTCAACACACAAAGATCATTAAAGATGCAATGTCATCTGAACACACAAAATCTAAAGTAGACTCTAAGTGTACATAAACTAAATAAATTCATCAGAATGTATACAAATTGTACTTTATGTATACTTCAGGGTTCCCAAATTGGTCAATATCGACACTTAAAGATCGATGGAAGTATTGAAAGGGTCGATAAATGGCTGGGTTGAAGCTGGTTTTAACCATGCAAATGCAATTCTAACTAAGCAGAAGAACAGTGTTGAGAAAAGTCTCCAGTAAAGGGATATCTCTCAGCCCTCTGAGGGGCTTAGCTCTCCAGAAAGGGGCTAGTGGATTCTTCCATTTCCTCCCACAGTAGATTTATTAGAGACACATGTATGCACCAGGTGTCATCATGCACGACCTCTTTTTACTAGAATTTCTGAGCAACTGCACAATGAGGGTTAAAAAGAGAGGCATTGCTTTTTCCCCACAGCAGCAAAATTAAGGGAAAACCTGTGTCTCACTTAGCCCACGGCTAAACAACAAGAAAACAGCCCTCTTGTGTTTAGTCTTGTTGCAATGTCTAGCAGGAATGTTTATAAAGCTGAGATCACCATTTCCTTTGTGGGTACGAGGAACTGTAAGGCGGCCCGCTGGGTAGCAGTCAGATTGACTTCAGGACTCAGAGCATACATACATTCTCAAAATCTCCATTGAGAATAAAGACAACAGTGAATTTGTGTGGTAGACTCTGAAATACTATCAATCTTCGCTAAGAAATTTAACTAGTGTAAAACCAAACAAACACGAGAGTAGTGATATAAATTTATCACGATAAGTTAACGCGTGTCACCACGGCGTCACTCAGGAGTAAACAAAGAGACAAAATACTATCTCAATACCGTAGATAAGCGAGTGATAGTGACTGACAATAGTGAACCTGTGTGATTAGGAAATAACATTCCCGACGTGTTGTGGTAAACATTAGTGCAACATTTCCCGAGACACTTCCTCAGTCTACTATCAAGACACCTGAATTCGGCCTCGTGTCGCACCAACGACACAGGACTCCAGCTGTTCAGGTTAATGTTAGAAGAATATCTCCCACCTTAGAGACCGTCATTTGAGTGTCAACCCCACAACACCTGTGAGTATCCATCAGCATCACATGTAATCAAATGTGATATGCTGAATTATACGCTTCTTTGGGGCAAAATGTAATGTTTTTACCCACTAATCAGCAGCCACTGTGGACACTGCTACAGCAACTACGAAGGCGATACCAGGGAGAGGCTGCTGGAAATCGTGCTCTTAAAAGATAAGTGTCACCCTATGTTATCATGTCTTTATTATCACGCAGGAAAGTGTACTTATCTAACCAGTTCCTCCACAGACTGAACCTGGAAGAACGTGGTGACTTACGACTAAAACTCACCAGTCACCAACCAAGTATCAGTGTCCTTGTTGGCGCTCATCAGATACATCCTTCCCATTAATGATATCAACATCTTCTTCTTCTTCTTCTTGATTCGCCGGTACTCTCCCGGCCTGGGCCTTTTCCAAATGGTGGCCCGGAATTGGCTCCCTTTCTCGGGAGTATCTCAGACCAATGTTTGCCATGGAAGGAGGTACAAGTACCTCCTCATCGCTGGGACCAACTGTCCCCAAGCCTAGCCACGTTCCCCGCCCTCACGGGGCTCGTAGGGAGAAGCTAGGCCTCTCTGGTCTGTCATCCTCCCTGCCCCAGAGGAGCTAATGGGAGTGGCAGTCTTGTGAGCTGCAGATGGTAGCAAGCTCTGGCTCGGGTACCTACCCTGCCCTAGAAGGGCTGGGTCCTCCGATATCAACAGTTTCACTAAAAAAGGGTATGTTACATAGTTTTCATTATTTAAATATTACCCATTTTTATGAAGTCATTATTATTATTATTATTATTATTATTATCTTTTATTATTATACGTAGTACTATTAGTTAAAATACTATTTAATAAATTATTTTCATATAAAGAATGTTTGGGGTCCATGACCAATCTGAGACTTCATGAAGGTGTCGAGGAGCTGAAGAGTTTGTGGTCAGGTCATCGATTATTGGAGCAAAGAAATTTGATCGGGTTTTTGAGCTGACGGATAGTTTATGCAAATTTTCCGATATTAAGTTGGTTGTGCAATGGAGGTAGTCATATTTTGGGCAAATGTAATCAGTCCTAATTTAAAGTAACACAACACAACCCAATGTAAACTAGGAGTTAAATTCCAGGTTGAGTAAAGTTGGGTTACAGTCGGTTAGACTTCATTACCAAAAAAATAGCTTTTTCCCATTTTGCTCAAAATATAATTACTTCCACTGAACTTAATATTGGAGAATTTACACAGTAAGGTAACACCAGAACCTGAAGTCAATATTATCCAGCTTGGTTGATTAATTGGACTTTAAGCCTATCGACTAAACAGAGTTATATTTTGAGATGTTCAATAATGATGAAAGGTAGTGGAAATTTCATGCACTGATCAGGGAGAACTAACATCTCGTACGAGTAAATAAAAACAAGAGATGGATGTGGAGTAAGTGACCGAGTCAGTGAGTAGAATAAAATGGGATACAACAGGTGAAACAGATGGGGTTGAAAATGAGATGTTAAAAGCAGGTGGAGATATAGTTTCGGAGTGGTTAATTTATTTGTTCAATATATGAATGAACGAAAGGACGGTACCTAAGAATTAGCAGAGAATATGCACAGCTTCTTAGTATAAGGAAAAAGGCGATACGAAAGAGTGTAAGAATTAATGGAAATAAGCCTGAAGAGAATACCAGGTGTAGTAGGATTGCGGAGGACTGAGGAGGATTTAAGAAGTGTATGGATGTAAAGACCAAGAATTTACATTGAAGTATATTAGTGAACAATACCTAGATGAAGGTAAAGAACTCTTGTCACATTTATGGATTTAGAAAAGACATATGATAGGGTGGCTCAGTGAGCAATGTGGCAGGTGTTACAAATGTATGAAACAGGGAACAGGTTACTAAGAGTTTGTATGCAGAGAGAAGCTTAGGTTAGGTTATGTAGGAGAGAAGAAGACTATTTTGCGGTGAAAGTAAAAATAGAAGTTAGACAGGGAAGTGTGACGTCACCTTGGGTGTTTAACATATTTATAGATAGGGTGCTAAAGGAAATAAATACTAGGGTGATGGGAGAGGTTTGGGATGAAAAGACAATGAATCTGGTACGAAATGGGAGCTGTCATATTTGCTCTTTGCTGAAGAGACAGTTCTTTTGGGAGATTCCGAAGAGAAGCTGCAAAGGATGGGGAAGGAGTGTTGTAGGGTATGTAAAAGAAGGGAATTAACAGCAAATATGGAAAATAACAAGGTGGTGAGATTAGCAAAAAATCTTGGCAATGAAAGATTCGATATCAGATTGGAGGGAGTGAGTATGGAAGAAGTGAATGTGTTTTTATTTTTGGGAGTGGACATGATGGGTCAGTGAATGACGAGGTGAATCATAGAAGAGACGAAAGGATAAACGTGGATGGAATGTTGAGATATCCGTGGAAAGAAGGAAGTTCTTTTGTGAAGGCAAAAGGGAGAATGTACCAGTGTATATTTAGCATTGGTGTGAGGTATGTTCTTTAAGTATTATAACGAGGAGGAGGCTAGAGGCAGTGGAGATGCCGTGTTTGAAAGCAATGTGTGATGTGAATATTAGAGAGAATTCGAAGCTATAAAAATAGAAGATGGTGTGTAGTTACGAAAGATATAATTGAAAGAATGGAGGAGAGGCACTTGGAGCAGAACAAGATGACCAAGAAGACGTATAAATTTAGAGTAGAAGGAAGGAGTAGGAGTCACCCAAAAGAAGGATGGAATGAGGGGGCTATAAAAACTTTTGAGTGCTAAGGATTAAGCATCCAGCATGCTTGTAAGTGTTAATTTCAGTGGAATGTAATGTTTTTATGGATTGACGTGCTGTTGGAGTGTGAGCAAGATAACATTTATGAAGGCATTAGCCGGACTTGAGTTATGGAGGTGAGGCAAAGGAATGTTACAGTACGAAGCCATTTGTGATGTCTTCACACTTCTTACAGTACAGTAGAACCTCAGTTTTAGAATTTAATTCGTTTCAGATGTCGATTCGACAACCAAAATCGACAACAATCAAAGCAATTTTTTCCCCATAAAGAAAAATGTAAATAGAATCAATCATTTCCAGACCCCAAATGCAATATAATAATATATTAATAATGTACTAACTACTACATAAAACAATTTATAAAATTATATAGCAGAGAGAAACTAAAAATGAATACTAAATTAAAATTTAACTGAAATACTCTACAGTAAATAAAAATTTAACTGTCCCTTACCTGTCAGAGAAGAGCTAATGGCATACTGGAAGCAGAAGGTGGAGGAGAGGACGGGGTATGTTACTGCTTGGAAGGTGAGTCACCTTCCATTAATATGTCAGGCAACTGTCCTTCTGGTGGTGTTTCTCTTATTTGTGTCTATTCACCACTAACACCTTGTTCTGGCTCACTGGTTCTTTGTTTCACTAAAAACCTGTCCAGTGAGGTTTGTTTCAGGCTCCGCTTTAACACTTGTCTAGAGACATTACACTGCCATTGTATATGTTAGAGAGACGGATGGCCACTGCTTTGTCTGAATGGTATTTTTCAGCAAACTCCTGCACTTCATGTCATTAAGTACACATTTCCTTGACAAATACAATGGGCACATCATCCCTTCCCTCCTCTTCCTCTGATGACAGCTCCTCCGCTGTGATCTGTTGCTGCTCCTTCTGAAAGTCTACAAGTTCTTTTGTGGTGAGTTCAGTTCTATGCTCCTCCACCAACTCCTCCACATCATCTTCAAAGCCTTCAAAATCCCTGGCTGACACAAAGTCAGGCCGAAGTTTCTTCCGTGCTGACGGCATTGTCAAATGTGCATTCCGTGAACACGTGACCTGAGCCACTTTGGCCCATTCCATACACGCGAAAACTTGTCCGTCGACAACCAAGGGAAAACAAAACTTTTTTTCTCTCGAATACCTATTGGAAGACCGATTTATTCGACAAGTAATGCAATCGACAACCGAGGTTCGACTGTATAGCAATTGAATTAATGATGGTGAATGTGTTTCCTGTTTTGGGTCACCCTTGCCTTGGTGGGAGACGGCCGATGTGATTTAAAATATTTTCTTCGTTTAGAACTTGCCTTAAGCACCACTGTTTACAGTAAGGGCTTCGCCTAAGCCACATATTTTTAATTTTTACAACTTTAGGCCCTCGTAATGTGAACACTAAAGACTGTGTTTTATATACACCTAAAAATCCTTAATAAACCTAATTTTAATTATAATGTTTGAGACACGAGCAAAGAAACTCTGATGGGAGGTTATACTCACACCATCGCCAGTAGAACAGTCTATGATCCTCCCTGGTTTCTGCACCTTGATAAAGCGCCCCACACGCTCGCCCTTACTGTCCCTGGCTTGTAGCATGAAGCCCTTAAATTCCCGATTTTTCTCTCCATAGACCGTCACTGTAGGGCAAGAAAAATAGTTATGTATTTTTTTGTATTTTGTCAATATTTCATTTTGCACCAAACCTTGCACACCTAACCTTGCTAAAATATACGTAATGTAAAATTACTTAATTTATCCGATCGATTAATTTACTATTTCCCTTGGGGTAGGGAAGGATAGAATTGTCCTATGATCTGCATTAGTGTTTGCAACAAAAATCAGTATCACCGGCAGATCCGTCAAGATAAATCATCGGCAGATCCGTCAAGATAAATCATCGGCAGATCCGTCAAGATAAATCATCGGCAGATCCGTCAAGATAAATCATCGGCAGATCCGTCAAGATAAATCATCTCCGCTGCATGAACCTTGTGCTTCATCGTGATTATAAAAATACCAACTGTAATAGATGATGTTTGTACTTTCTATCAACCTTGGTCTTTAGTGCTGTAGATTTGATGTTCCAACGCACAGTATCTCACCGTAGTAATAGTCATCCTTGCCGACGACACGAAGATAGGTAGGATAATTGATTCAAACATAGATGTCATAGAACTTCAGGAAGATTTAGACAAACTTAATTCGTGGTCAGAAAAGTGGCAGATGCAGTTCAATGTAGATAAATGCAAGGTTCTGAAGCTCGGGAGTGTCCATAACCCAAGCACTTATAAGTTAAATAACGTAGAACTTAGCCATACAGATTGCGAGAAGGACTTGGGGGTGATGGTAAGCAGCAACCTTAAACCAAGACAGCAATGCCTAAGCGTACGTAATAAGGCAAATAGATTACTGGGATTTATATCAAGAAGTGTTAGCAACAGAAGTCCAGAGGTTATATTACAGCTTTATACATCATTAGTAAGGCCTCACCTAGATTACGCAGCTCAGTTCTGGTCTCCATATTACAGAATGGACATAAATTCGTTAGAAAACATTCAGCGTAGAATGACTAAATTAATACATAGCATTAGAAATCTTCCTTACGAAGAAAGATTAAAAACCCTAAAATTACATTCACTTGTAAGACGTAGAATGAGGGGAGACATGATCGAGGTATACAAGTGGAAAATGGGTATTAACAAAGGGGATATAAATAAGGTCTTGAGGGTATCTCTCCAAGAGAGAACCCGCAATAATGGATTCAAGTTAGATAAGTTTAGATTTAGAAAGGATATAGGAAAGTATTGGTTTGGAAATAGGGTAGTTGATGAGTGGAACAGTCTGCCTAGTAGGGTTATTGAAGCTAGGACCTTGGGTAGTTTCAAATTTAGGTTGGATAAATTCATGAGTGAGAGGGTTGGATTTGAGTGGGACTCGGCATGAGTGGGTAGAATTGTCAAAGCTTATTTCTTGGGTAGCATTGAAGATTGGGTTGAGCAAATATTCTGTTAGTGGGACGGATTGTGAAGGACCTGCCTAGTATGGGCCAACTGGCCTGCTGCAGTGTTCCTCCTTTCTTATGTTCTTATGTTCTTATGTGATGTGAATGTGGTAGGGAGACGGGACGGTCTGGGCGCCCAGAGACAAGTGTCCTGGCTGCATGGAGTCACACGCTACACCTACACTCATACTACTAAAGGCTTCCCCATCACCCACCATCATCGCTGCCGCCCACACACCTGCCGCCCACAGTGCCACCCAATCCATCTTCGTGGTTCTGTATAATTAAAAAGTTCTGTAAGTTTTTATTTAGTCGTAACTAACATATAAGTAAATTTGTACAATTGTCTTGAGGACATAAAGGTAGATTTACAGCGAACACAAAAAAATCTGTACTGCACATCTCTATTTGTTACTGACACTAAAAATGATCTTGTGTTCACCTGGTCAAGTTCCAATTCCTGGTCCGTTGTTTGTGTAATAACCTGTTTTTTTTATCTGCTTTTAGCATGCTACAAGCTATCGGCACAGCCTTTGTAGACTGATTTAAGTCTTACAAACCACGGTACGGGTGGGGTTAGAACCCATTGAAAGTGATCGTAAATCTCCAGGCCAGTGCATGAGTCATGATTTAAGTCTTACCTGAGCAATAAGAAATAAACCATTAGGGTTAACAGTATAGATTCAGAACCCCAGCCGATAACATAAGAACATAAGAACATAAGAAAGGAGGAACACTGCAGCAGGCCTGTTGGCCCATTCTAGGCAGGTCCTTCACATTCCATCCCACTAACAGAATATTTTCAATGCTACCCAAGAAATAAGCTTTGATAATTTTATTTACTCATGTGCAATTCCCACTCAAATCCAACCCCTTTCACTCATGAATTTATCCAACCTAAATTTAAAACTACCCAAGGTCCTTGCTTCAATAACCCTACTAGGCAGACTGTTCCACTCATCAACTACCCTATTTCCAAACCAATACTTTCCTATATCCTTTCTAAATCTAAACTTATCTAACTTGAATCCATTATTGCGGGTTCTCTCTTGGAGAGATACCCTCAAGACCTTATTTATATCCCCTTTGTTAATACCCATTTTCCACTTGTATACCTCGATCATGTCTCCCCTCATTCTACGTCTTACAAGTGAATGTAATTTAAGGGTCTTCAATCTTTCTTCGTAAGGAAGATTTCTAATGCTATGTATTAATTTAGTCATTCTACGCTGAATGTTTTCTAACGAATTTATGTCCATTCTGTAATATGGAGA
Source organism: Cherax destructor (assembly GCA_009830355.1). Lineage (NCBI taxonomy): Eukaryota > Metazoa > Arthropoda > Malacostraca > Decapoda > Parastacidae > Cherax > Cherax destructor. Next base: position 39,386 of record WNWK01003958.1, on the reverse strand, counting down.
CCAGAACTGAGCTGCGTAATCTAGGTGAGGCCTTACTAATGATGTATAAAGCTGTAATATAACCTCTGGACTTCTGTTGCTAACACTTCTTGATATAAATCCCAGTAATCTATTTGCCTTATTACGTACGCTTAGGCATTGCTGTCTTGGTTTAAGGTTGCTGCTTACATGTGGTAATATAAGCTGAAAATACTTTTAGGTACTGTTTATCAGGGAACCCATTACCATAGTACTTTCCCAGCACGTCAGGAGAATTGATGGAGAAGATTTTCTTTTAAACAAGTGCCAGGCACAATGCCTATCCACTGAGGCTCGCAGGACCCTATGTCTAGCTCTTATACAATGTCATGTAGACTAGTCTTGTTCTTCATGGCACTCTGCTCTAGCATAAACCAACTACAACTTACCCCAGAATAAGATAGTGAGAGTCACCCTGGACCTGGGTCCAAGAGAGCATATAAGCCAGCATGAACTGTAGCAAGTGGATTGGCAGTTATGCATATAAAACTGCTCAAATGAGGTGTCAAGAATGTCTAGCTGCAAATTTAGGCAGAGTTAGGAACTGAAGCTAGTATGGTTCTAGGAAAAGTGGACACAGTTTTGCAGCACACGCAGTAGGAGGTCAAGCCTCAAACACTTTCTATTACACAACAATAATAGAGCTGAACGGGTTGCTTGATGTGGCATGCAAAGAGTATGTTACGCTTTAGTCCTGCGTATGTACACACTGCCATATATGCTGCCTCCCAACTAGTGAACCAGGTGCTAAGGGTTTAACGGTAAGGGTACCCATCGTTCAATCAGTACCTTGGTTCATTGACCAATCATAGACGAGCCCGCCAAATGCTGATGTGACGTGGTTCACTCACAGTCAGCATTTGCCAGACTCGCCTCTAAGCTGGTTGAAATACGGTGCTCTCTCCCAGGCTTCTGTCTTTGACTTTATCACAGTGTGGTACACTTATATTCAACTCCTGTACATATTGTACATAAGTGTACATAACTGTATATATAAACATTTGGTGAAGGAAAATACAAGTTAAATATTACTCCTGAGTTTGTTTTGCTCCAACCCATTAGGACCAAGTCACAGGCCAACATTACCTGTGTTTGTAATACTTGATCATGTCAAGGCCATAATAGGTATAAACCAGTTTAGGAACAGATTTAAAAAAGTACCTAATGAATAGTTGTTTTACACAGGTTAAGAGTTGTTATCCCACCTCACCTCATTTCAAAGCCCAGGCGGATAAAAGTCATACCATCCCATTCCCCATGCGACCCACAATAGTCTACTAACATCCAGGTACCTACTTACTAATTGGTAATCATGGGCAGCAGGTGTAATGAAACATGCCCAATGTGTGGGAAATCAGAGAAGGCAGCTGATTTCCAGAACCGTTAGACCCACTAAGTAGGGGGTGATGGGAGGGGGAGGGGACGAGCAGTGGACCCACAAACTATGGTACGGGTGGACTTGGAACTCGCGGCTAGTGAGTCGTAAAACTCCTGACCGCCGCGAGTTCAGTCCCCACCTGTACCGTAGTCTGTTTGCAACTGTGTCATTACGATTTCGAGAGTCAAGTGGACCTAAATATGCCTACGTCCGTTGATGCCACATTTCCTTGTCCACTCTTAATTTATAAAACTAATTTCGTAATGAAGCCTCTATAAGCTAAAAATACATTACTTATAAGTATTTAAGATATGCTAGTTGAGCATCTGAAATCACCTTTCAGTGGGTATTTGACCAGGCACCAACGAAGGCACAGCTGCCCATGCCGGGCACCCACGAGGGCACAGCTGCCCATGCCGGGCACTCACGAGGGCACAGCTGCCCATGCCGGGCACCCACGAGGGCACAGCTGCCCATGCCGGGCACCCACGCTTCAGTCACAAAAAACTTGTTCCCGAGCGAGGCGGGTGGCCAGACTCTGCCTAATTGTGCCGATCAATTACCAGCCTACTTAATTAGGACGACTTATCCTACGACTGGCCTTTGTGTAGTGAAGTACTCTAACTTCAATAACAATTTAACGCGAATTAGACCTTTTCATTGTTACCTACGAAACTAATTTGTATCTTCCCTCATGGCCCAAGACGCTTGCAGGGCTGTGACTCATACAAACATCTCAGGTGTCTTTGCTAGAGCAACATAAACCCCAACACTTCATGACAGTAAGTACCCATTAACAGTATCATTGAATGCCATTTTTTGTGTGTTCTTGGAGTGACCAGTGTGAAGGGTCTTCTACCAGCCTCCACTTCATCACATATACAACTCCTGCAACTAGCTTAATGATAATTCAGATAGAAACTTTAGTGGGTGGATGTGTGAGAGTTGCGACTCACGTCATGAAGGAAGGATCGGCTCCGGCCTCAACAATTATCAAATCACAACTGAGCGAGAAAATGTTGAGAAGTCCTGAAGACAAGTTGCAAATGAAGGGTTGAGGATTGATGGGGAGGGGGGGGAAGGAGGTGGAGAATTGGGAGAGGGGGAGGATGGGGAAGGGGGAGGGAGGGAGGGAGGGACGTGGAGAGGGAGGAGAGAAAGGGAAAGACACGATGGGGGAGTGGAATGGAGACGAATGGGGAGGAGGATAGGACAGGGGGAAGGGGAGGGGAAGAAAGGGGAGGGGGAGAAAGTTAGAACACGTGTGACGATAAAAAGCGAAAGTTCGTCTGAAGTTTTCCTCTCCAAAGTGAGGGTAATTTGTGAGTTGTTCCAGCCATGTTATTGTTCCAGCCACGTATTGTTCAAGCCATGATATTGTTCCAGCCATGGTATTGTTCAAGCCATGATATTGTTCCAGCCACGGTATTGTTCAAGCCATGATATTGTTCCAGCCATGGTATTGTTCCAACCATGGTATTGCTCCAGCCATGGTATTGTTCCAGCCATAGTATTGTTCCAACCATGGTATTATTCCAGCAATGGTATTGTTCCAACCATGGTATTGTTCCACCCATGGTATTGTTCCAACCATGGTATTGCTCCAGCCATGGTATTGTTCCAACCATGGTATTGTTCCAACCATGGTATTGTTCCAACCATGGTATTGTTCCAGCCATGGTATTGTTCCAGCCATGGTATTGTTCCAGCCAGGGTATTGTTCCAGCCATGGTATTGTTCCAACCATGGTATTGTTCCAGCCATGGTATTATTCCAACCATGGTATTGTTCCAACCATGGTATTCTTCCAGCCATGGTATTGTTCCAACCATGGTATCCTTCCAGCCATGGTATTGTTCCAACCATGGTATCCTTCCAGCCATGGTATTGTTTCAGATAAGGAATTGTTCCAGCCATGGTATTGTTCCAACCATGGTATTGTTCCAGCCATGGTATTGTTTCCGCCATTGTATTTTTCCAACTATGATATTGTTCCAACCATTGTATTGTTCCAGCCATTGTATTGTTCCAACCATGGTATTGTTCCAGCCATGGTATTGTTCTAACCATGGTATTGTTCCAACTTGGGTATTGTTCCAGCCATGGTATTGTTCCAGCCATTGTATTGTTTCAACCATGGTATTGTTCCAACCATTGTATTGTTCCAGCCATGGTATTGTTCCATCCATGGTATTGTTCCAACCAGGGTATTGTTCCAGGAATGATATTGTTTAGGAATGATATTGTTCCAGCCATGGTATTGTTCCAACCATGGTATTGTTCCAGCCATGGTATTGTTCCAACCATGGTATTGTTCCAGCCATGGTACTGTTCCAACCATGGTACTGTTCCAACCATTGTATTGTTCCAACCATGGCATTGTTCCAGCCATGGTATTATTCCAACTATGGTATTGTTCCAACCATGGTATTCTTCCAGCCAGGGTATTGTTCCAGCCACGGTACTGTTCCAACCAGGGTATTGTTCCAGGAATGATACTGGTCCAGCAATGATATTGTTCCAGTCATGGTTTTGTTCCAACCAGGATATTGTTCCAGCCATGGTATTGTCCCACCCATAGTATTGTTCCAGCCATGATATTGTTCCATCCAGGGTATTCCAGGAATATTGTTCCAGCCATGATGTTGATCCAGCCAGGGTATTGTTCCAACTATAATATTTTTCCAGCCATGGTATTGTTCCAACCAGGGTATTGTTCCAGCCAGGGTATTGTTCCAACCATAGTATTTTTCCAGCCATGGTATTGTTCCAACCAGGGTATTGTTCCAGGAATGATATTGTTCCAGCCAGGGTATTGTTCCAACCATAGTATTGTTCCAGCCATGATATTGTTCCAGCCAGGATGCTGTTCCAGCAATGGTATTGTTCCAGCCAGTGTGTTGTTCCGACCATGGTATTGTTCCAGCCAGTGTGTTGTTCCAGCCAGGGTTTTGTCCCACCCAGAGTATTGTCCCATCCATGGTATTGATCCAGCCATGGAACTGTTCCAGCTATTGTATTGTTCCAGCCAGAGTATTTTTCCAGCCATGGTATTGTTAAAGCCATGGTATTGTTCTATCCAGGGTATCTGGAGTCTACCTGGAGAGAATTCCAGGGGTCAACGCCCCCGCGGCCCGGTCTGTGACCAGGCCTCCTGTTGGACCAGAGCCTGATCAACCAGGCTGTTACTGCTGGCCGCACGCAGTCCAACGTACGAACCACAGCCCGGCTGATCAGGTACCGACTTGAGGTGCCTGTCCAGTGCCTGCTTGAAGACAGCCAGGGGCTTGTTGGTAATCCCCCTGATGTACGCTGGGAGGCAGTTGAACAATCTTGGGACCCTCACACTTATTGTGCTGTCCCTCAACGTGCTAGTGGCACCCCTGCTCTTCATTGGGGGGATGTTACATCGCCTGCCGAGTCTTTTGCTTTCGTAGGGAGTGATTTTTGTGTGCAAGTTTGGTACTAAGCCCTCGAGAATTTTCCATGTGTATATAATAATGTATCTCTCCCGCCTGCGTTCTAGAGAGTACAGGTTTAGGAACTTCAAGCGTTCCCAGTAGTTGAGGTGGTTTATCGCACTTATGCGTGCGGTGAAGGTTCTCTGCACATTTTCAAGGTCAGCAATTTCACCCGCCTTGAAAGGTGCAGTTAGTGTGCAGCAATATTCCAGCCTAGATAGAACAAGCGATCTATAAAGTGTCAACATGGGCTTGGCATCCCTGTTTTTGAAGGTTCTCATTATCCATCCTGTCATTTTTCGAGCAGATGCAATTGCTACATTGTTATGGTCCTTGAAGGTGAGATCCTCTGACATGATCACTCCCAGGTCTTTGACATTAGTTTTTCGCTCTATTGTGTGGTTGGAATTAGTTTTGTACTCCGATGAGATTTTAATTTCTTCACGTTTTCCGTATCTGAGTAATTGAAATTTCTCATCATTGAACTTCATATTGTTTTATGCAGCCCATTTAAAGATTTGGTTTATGTCTGCTTGGAGTCTTGCAGTGTCTTCAACGGTGGACACTATCATACAGATTCGGGTGTCATCTGCAAAGGAAGACACAGCACTGTGGCTTATATCCCTGTCAATGTCTGATATGAGGATGAGGAATAGGATGGGAGCAAGTACTGTGCCTTGTGGAACAGAGTATTGTTCTAGCCATGGAATTGTTCAAGACAGTATTGTTCCAGCCATGGCATTATTCCAGCCATAGTATTGTTCCACACACGGTATTCCAATGGTATTGTTCCAGACATGATATTGTAACAGCCATGGTATTTTCTGATGTCTTTTTGGTTCACTTTCATTTTGTAAGTATCTATAAATAATCATATTAAAAGTACATTAAAATATAAAACATTTCCACTTTGACTCTAAAATAATGGATTTTAATTCAAAATATTTTAAGTGTTAAGCAGGAAATAGTCCGAAAAATCGTAAATTATCAGCAGTTTCTATTAAAAGTGGTGGTGGTTTATTCTGTTCCTGCTACCAGTCACTATATCAATATATTAAGAAAACAGATTTTTCCTCTTTTGATATCCACTACATCTGTGTTATTCTTGTCTTCCAGCGTATCCCAGAATATGTAACAATAGTCTAGCAATTGTAAGAAGCATGAACGACCTGTTCTAAACTACCCTGCGCCTCTCTTGTGTTTCTATTCTTATCACTTTGTATCCTCTTGGGAATAATGCATTTGACATCATCGACATTTTTGGATGTGACTGTATGATTTTCAGTTTCTTTTCATTCGTCTTTTAGTTCGCGTTTTCATCAATGCCATCTTATGGCCTGCCCGAAATGCCCCGGCATGTTAGTGGCTTTCTTTGTACCCATATGATTCAAACATTGAAACCTATGCAATTAAATAAGATTTATTTGTTTGTTTGTTTGTGAGGTGATTTGCACAGGAAGTCGAGATTGTTTTTCTGTACCACTGAGAACATTAGTGGGAGGAAGGTGCATTTTATTATGGGGGTAAAGCTTCTTTTCTTTCTCATATGAATTATGTTGTTTCTTCCCCTCGTCTTGTATTCCCTCCCTTTATTACCAGATCTTTATTACCAGATCTTTATTATCAGATCTACTCTTGAAGCTGATGTTCTTACTTCGTGTTTCTAGCAAGTTACCTGGAGTTTACCTGGAGAGAGTTCCAGGGGTCAACGCCCCTGCTGCCCGGTCTGTGACCAGGCCTCATGTTGGATCAGAGCCTGATCAACCAGGCTGTTACTGCTGGCCGCACGCAGTCCAACGTACGAACCACAGCCTGGCTGGTCAGGAACCGACTTTAGGTGCCTGTCCAGTGCCTGCTTGAAGACAGCCAGGGGTCTATTGGAAATCCCCCTTATGTATGCTGGGAGGCAGTTGAGCAGTCTTGTGCCCCTGACACTTATTGTGTTGTCTCTCAACGTGCTAGTGGCACCCCTGCTTTTCATTGGGGGGATCTTACATCGTCTGCCGAGTCTTTTGTTTTCGTAGGGAGTGACACTCGTGTACAAGTTTGGTACTAAGCCCTCTAGGATGTTCCAAGTGTATATAATAATGTATCTCTCCCGCCTGCATTCCAGGGAGTACAGGTTTAGGAACTTCAAGCGTTCACAGTAATTGAGGTGGTTTATTGCAGTTATGCGTGCCGTGAAGGTTCTCTGTACATTTTCTAGGTCAGCAATTTCACCTGCCTTGAAAGGTGCAGTTAGTGTGCAGCAATATTCCAGCCTAGATAGAACAAGCGACCTGAAAAGTGTGAACATTGGCTTGGCATCCCTGGTTTTGAAGGTTCTCATTATCCATCTTGTCATTTTTCTGGGAGATGCGATTGCTACAGTGTTATGGTCCTTGAAGGTGAGATCCTCTGTCATGATCACTCCCAGGTCTTTGACGTTAGTTTTTCGCTCTATTGTGTGGTTGGAATTTGTTTTATACTCCGATGAGATTTTAATTTCCTCACGTTTTCCATATCGGAGTAATTGAAATTTCTCATCATTGAACTTCATATTGTTTTCTGCAGCCCATTTAAAGATTTGGTTGATGTCTGCTTGGAGTCTTGCAGTGTCTTCAACGGTGGACACTGTCATGCAGATTCGGGTGTCATCTGCAAAGGAAGACACGGCTATGCAGCTCTTGCCTGGTCATTTTTGAAGATTACTTTGACCAGCCTCCTTCCATTGAGAGTAATTATGTTTAAGGGGTACTTAGCCATGAGGGTAATACAGCATCTACATAATGTGAAGCAATCACGTCACTGACAACTGAATAACAAGTTCTATCAGTCTCTCTTGATTTCTAACCAACAGGTTGGGACAAACTTGTCAGACGCCTTTTTTTTTGCAACAGACAAGTTTGTGTCTGAGCCAGAAGCTGTCTCATCCCTTCAAAGTCACAATTCATTTACATACGTTTCTGTGTTTCTCCATTGTTTTTGTTCCTCTATTTTCCCTCCCATCAGGTAGAAGATTGTGAGAACAGTGATCCCTTGCCTCAAGGGGTATTTCATAATATATTTTCTTTATGTAGGTCTAACGGCTGTATACATGACTTACCTACTTGTGGTTCCTGGGGTTAAATTTCGGCACCTGGCTTTACCTCTCGACTATTCACGGAACAATCTGATAGTTCCTACATCGTGGACTCCATTATGCCAGTTACAATAATCTGTTTCCACCACATCGTCGTTCAGAGAGTTTTAACTTCCTAACCTTCCTCAGACTAAAGAAGTATTTTTTTAACAACATTTGCGTCTTTAAATTCTACATGCCCGTCCCCAGTTGTATACAAAGTCATAAAAGATTCTGTTCAGGCTTCTGATTATTGTTCTTGAGTTTGCATTGTGTACGCGCCGAACTGTGTATGACGCGATCGATTTTTGCCCCTTGGCCCCGCCTCTTGAACCTTATTAAGCCTATTCTTGAAACTAGATTTGAGTTTGCCTCCACCACTTCTGGTTTATGTGTGTGTGTGTCGACTAGCTTGTTTTCATTATTTATAGCACAGTAATAAAAAAAATGCTAAACCCGAATGAATGATTCAGCTCATTTAACTAGCTTAAAGTAATGTCTGCTGTTTTATTTCTACAAACAATCACAAGTCGAACACTCTGGAGAAACTGACTTTCACTGGCGCCATAAAAAAGTTACTGCAGGTGTTTACGAGATGCTGGTGACGCGCTGATTACTTTCCATAACAAGCATTGTAACATGCTAGACTTTAATATACAGGATTACAGCTCTTATTCTATCTTGGGTCATTCCACACGAAAGCGCTAAATCCATATGAATCATATAGCATCAAGTTCAACTTAAAGGCTAACTCTAAAGGATACTACCCATTTCTCACAAATATTGGATTTTGCCGCCGAAGTGGCTAGGTTATTGTATACTCCATATCCATCCTGTGGACGGTATTGCAAGACCAAATGGATACACAAAAGGCCTAGGAACTAGGACCCAAAAGAAGTTATAGTAGTACATCTGGATTAATATCTATTATCTGTTGCAAGTAAATTTGGGAAATTTGCTTAATATGTATATTATCTTATTTTCATTAATAAGATTTCTTGACGTATCACATAGGTTATTATACTATCTCTATATTCCTCAATAAGTTGTCAATAAAGCACATAGTGTTCAAGATAATGACCGTAGGGTTGGCCACATACTTTGTATTTGGTTTGGTCATCATCTAAGCATCTGCCAAACTGCCACGGATTCTTGTAACCAAGCCTAAGCCTGGCTACTTGCAACATTAGTAATTTTTTGTCATATTGCAAGTTGCTCCATAAACGTACTTATCTACATTCATGTTATAGTAAGTGATAGATCTATTATAGCTTCTAACTTCATTCCAATAATATTCAATTTTATTTGCTTCTCTAATAATAGTATTCATAATGCTGGACACACACACCAAAGTTATACTATACATTTTTCTTCATGGTACTTTTTATGGATAATTTGTCAACTTTATCGTTAAACAGTAATCCAACGTGTGATGGAATCCATAAAAAGTGTACACTTATTTCTTTTTCCCGAATTTCTTAATATTTTATTTTATTAACACATCGGCCGATTCCCACCAAGGTAGGGTGGCCCGAAAAAGAAAAACTTTCGTCATCATTCACTCCATCACTGTCTTGCCAGAGGGGTGCTTTACACTACAGTTATAAAACTGAAACATTAACACCCCTCCTTCAGAGTGCAGACACTGTACTTCCCATCTCCAGGACTCAAGTCCGGCCTGCCGGTTTCCCTGAATCCCTTCATAAATGTTACTTTGCTCACACTCCAACAGCACGTCAAGTATTAAAAACCATTTGTCTCCATTCACTCCTATCAAATACGTTCACACATGCTTGCTGGAAATCCAAGCCCCTCGCACACAAAACCTCTTTTACCCCCTCCCTCCAACCATTTCTTAATATATATTCTATATGAGGCTTCGCCAATGAGCATGAGTCATGACATAAAATGACAGGAATAATCATAGAGTCAAGCTCAGTGTCATAAGTTAATTTTAGCGTCATTATGATGGCAAACAATTCAGTAGATGTCCACTGGTTAATGGACATTCTGTCGTTCTTATCTAGGGAGGCGGTGTTGCATGCAAAGAGTATGTAACCTTTATTCGGAGCATGTTAAACACACCCACATAGGCTCCCCTCCAACCAGCGAACCATCGTTAAGGGTTTGGTGATGAGGGCCCCATCATCAAATCAACGACTCGGTTCAGCCAATTAAATGCGAGTTTAACAATGACAAAGGTGACGTGGTTACCACTCGCAGTTTGTCATTGGAATTCCTGCATAGAGCTGGTTGTGGAAAGTTGTCTGTCTTTTGGCTGCTGCTTAGCCTAGACAACTGTGGCGTGCACTAAACACTACTCCTTTGTATATAGTGTACATAGTGTAAATAGCACTTTGTTATACTTGGTGAAGGAAAAGACAAAAGTCTTATATAATCATAATTACTTGGTGAAGGAAAAGATAAAAGTTTGGAATTAATCTAGCTGATTTTTGAAAGAAATACAATTTCAATACATCTTCTACTGTGTTTCTTTGCTCCAAGCTCCCTTTACACTCAGGTTAACAGGCCATTGAATCTGAGGTTGTAATAGGCGGGAACAAGAGCAGATGCAGCCTTGCTAGTAGTCTCCTGCTTAGATCCATTAGTGTACATAATCTGTGATAAATTATTAACAGTTAAGCTGGAAATTTCTTTTTGATCAGTTGCCTATGTAAGTGATTTAATGAAGAAATTACCAGTGATGAGCTTCTTGGAAGGGGCTTGCTGGGATGTAGTATTAAAACGTCTTCTATGAAGGGGTGAAATCTATTGTCTACAGTTAGAGCTATATGTGTTTACTAAGCCAGAACAGTTGTCATATAAAGACTGAACTCAGCTTACTACCCTCATGATGCAACCAACCATCACTTTCATGACGCCTCAAATGTTTCCAAGAGTTTAACGTTACGCCTCTACCTCCACCAGGAAGCTCTGAACCTCCTTCAACAGGTCCGTGACCCTGAAGTTCATAAACTACCTCCCACTAAGTAAATTATCTCGAAATATCTAAGTTAACTAAGTTCAGCAGAATGTCTTGCACTGGCTACCTTGCACAGGTTACATGCCTTGCACTAAGATAACTTTGTCACTGTTTATTGCAATTTTCTTGGCAGCAGCAATGTAATACTAGCCGAGGGTTCACTTCAGATGGGGTCAATGGGAAAAAGAGTTAACAAAGTTTAAAACAAAGAGAAATCATAAGTTTGAGAAGGGAAAGTTATTGTGGTCGTACATAAGGTGAAGCTCCACCCAGGAAGCCAAGTTACCATCACTCTGGTAGCCACAAAACACCGGGTTAAAATACGCAAATAACCTGCGCATAGGAGAATGAAACTTAGGACGACGTTTCCATCAGACGTGGACCATTAACTATTTACTAGTTAATGTTGGGGTAGCTCGTGGCCTGGTAGCCAAAGCTCTCGCTTCACACGCTGAGATTCCGGGTTCGATTACCGGCAATGATGGAAACTGCGAGATCCTCTGACATTATCACTCCCAGGACCTTCGTATTACTTTTTCGCTCTATTGTATAATTAGGATTTGTTTTATACCCTGATACAGTTTTAATTTCCTCAAGTTTTCCATATCTGAGTAGTTGAAATTTCTCTTCACTGAACTTCATATTGTTTTGAGTGGCCCATTTGAAGATTTGATTTATGTCCGCTTGGAGTCTTGTGGTGTCTTCGATGGAGAATACTGTCATGGCAATTCGGGTGTCATTCGAATAGGATGAGAGCGAGTGCTGTGCCTTGAGGAACAGAGCTTTTCACCGTAGCTGCCTCGGACTTTACTGTTTACTATTACTCTTTGTATTCTATTTGTCAGGAAGTTATAGATCCATCTACCAACTTTTCCTGTTATTCTTTTACCAAGCATTTTGTGCGCTATTACACCATGGTCACACTTGTCGAAGGCTTTTGCAAAGTCTGTGTATACTACATTTGCATTTTGTTTATCCTCTATGGCATCCAGGACCTTGTCATAGTAGTCCAGTAACTGGGACAGGCAGGAGCGACCTGCTCTAAACCAGTGTTGTCCTGGGTTGTGTAATTCATGGGTATCTAGGTGGTTGGTGATCTTCCTTCTCAGAACCCTTTCTAAGATTTTTATGATATGCGATGTTAGTGCTATCGGTCTGTAGTTCTTTGTAATTGCTTTACTACCACTTTTGTAGGGTGGGACTATGTCTGTTCTTGATGAACACGGAGTTCCATGAGTCTGGACCTGGGGCAGAGTGCATGGGCATGCCATTTATTGTCTTTTCAAGCCTCGTGGTGTTAGGATAATATCAGAGATTTTTGAGATGACTAAATTTTGGGTCTCATTCAAAAAGAATTAATTTGAATTGTCGACCATTAGTCTGGGTAACGGCTCTCTGAACACTGAGTCGTACTTGGACTTTAGTATCTCACTCGTTTCTTGGCTGTCATCTGTGTATATCTCATCTCGCCTAAGCAGGGACCCAATACTGGATGTCGTTTTTTTCCTTAGATTTGGCATGAGAGAAGAAGTATTTTTTTTTTTTTTCAATTTCATTTACGGCTTTTAGTTCTTCCTGCAAATCTTGTCTCCTGTAAGATTCCTTCAGCTTAAGTTCGATATTTGCTTTTTCATTGACCAGTGTCTCCCTTCGTATTTCAGATATATTGGCCCCTCTCAGCAGCTCTGTGATTCTTCGCCTTCGTCTGTATAGGGAGCGACTCTCCTTTTCTAGTTTACATCTTCTCTTTCTTTTTCTTAATGGAATGTGTCTTTAACATATCTCAAGAACCACATTTTATTTTTTCTTGGCAAAGGTTCAGATCCGTGTTCTTTAGGATATCTTCCCAGCTTGTTTCATTTAGGACATGGTTGACTTGTTCCCATTGCATGTTTTTTGTTATTGAAGTTGAATTTTGTGAAGATACCCTCATGACTGATCACATTTTGCTGGTCAGGAGCCCTATTATGTTGTGATCTGAGAGTATTTTCTTTGATACGGTTATATTATGTATCAGATCGTTGTTGTTAGTGAAGATGAGGTCCAGCATATTTTCTAGTCTTGTAGGCTCTAATATTTGCTGGTTTAAGGTGAATCTGGTGCAGATATTTAATACTCGTGTGTGTGAATTTTCATCTGAGCTGCCTCCTGGGTGATCTCTGCTAAAATATTATTTGCTACACTTCTCCATTTTAGGTGTCTCAAGTTGAAATATCCCAGTTGCAAGACGTTTGGGGCAGGAGTTTACCTGGAGAGAGTTCCAGGGGTCAACGCCCCCGTGGCCCGGTCTGTGACCAGGCCTCATGGTGGATCAGGGCCTGATCAACCAGGCTGTTACTGCTGGCCGCACGCAGTCCAACGTACGAACCACAGCCTGGTTAGTCAGGTACTGACTTTAGGTGCCTGTCCAGTGCCTGCTTGAAGACAGCCAGGGGTCTATTGGTAATCCCCCTTATGTAAGCTGGGAGGCAGTTGAACAGTCTTGGGCCCCAGACACTTATTGTGTTGTCTCTCAACGTGCTAGTGGCACCCTTGCTTTTCATTGGAGGGATGTTGCATCGTCTCCCGAGTCTTTTGCTTTCGTAGGGAGTGATTTTCGTGTGCAAGTTTGGTACTAATCCCTCTAGGATTTTCCAAGTGTATATAATAATGTATCTCTCCCGCCTGCGTTCTAGGGAGTACAGGTTTAGGAACTTCAAGCTTTCCCAGTAATTGAGGTGGTTTATCGCAGTTATGCGTGCCGTGAAGGTTCTCTGCACATTTTCTAGGTCAGCAATTTCACCTGCTTTGAAAGGTGCAGTTAGTGTGCAGCAATATTTCAGCCTAGATATATACCTTTGAAGAGTTTGAGAGTATCTACTCTCTGAGCCCGTCCATGGGCCAGGCTCGTCTGGTGCTTGCCTGGTCAACCAGGCTGTTGCTGCTGGAGTCCCGCTGCCCCACATATCCATCACAGCCTGGTTGATCTGGCACCTGGTGAAGATATTTGTCCAGTTTCCTCTTGAAGGCTTCTACACTGGTTCCAGCCGTGTCTCGGATATCTTCTGGTAAGATGTTGAATAGTCTGGGACCCCGGATGTTAATACAGTGCTCCCGTATCGTCCCCACCGCACCCCTGCTCCTCACTGGGTTTATTTTACACTTTCTCCCATATCTCTCACTCCAGTATGTTGTTATGTAAGTGTGCAGATTTGGGACCAGGCCCTCAAGTACTTTCCAGGTATATATTATCATGTATCTCTCTCACCTCCGCTCCAATGAGTACATGTTCAAGACTTGAAGGCGTTCCCAATAATTTAGATGTTTCAATGGCTCAATATGAGCCGTAAAAGATCTCTGAATTTGTTCCAGCTCTGCTATTTCTCCTGCCCTGAACGTGGCCGTCAGCACTGAGCAGTATTTTAAGTGGGGGAGCACTAGCGATTTGAAGAGTCACCATCGGCATTATTTCCCTTGTTTTGAAAGTTCTCAATACCCACCCCGTCATCTTCCTGGCTGGTGTGATCTTTGTCTTGTTATGGTCTTTAAACGACAGATCAGCAGACATAATTATTCCCAAGTCCTTTACGTGTTCCTTTCGTTCTATGTGGTGACCCTCTTGCGTTTTGTATATAGTGTTCTTTTTGAGTTCTTCATTTTTTCCGTACCTAAACAAGCAACCTGAAAAGTGTCATCATGGGCTTGGCATCCCTGGTTTTGAAGGTTCTCATTATCCCTGTCATTTTTCTAGCAGATGCTAGAAAGTGAGATCCTCTGACATGATCACTCCCAGGTCTTTGACATTAGTTTTTCGCTCTATTGTGTGGTTGGAATTTGTTTTATATAAAGTAAGTAAGTAAGTTTATTCAGGTATACACAAATACATTTACATACATTATCATACATAGCAGCATATGTGTAGAGAACCTAGGATAACCCAAAAAAGTCAGAGTGACTTATTTCCATTGGGGTCCTTTTTATACTTTAATATTTTACATTCTAGGATATATATGTTATTATATTATAAAGGATATATGTATACTAGGAATAAGGTAAAAAGAGTTATTTACATATACATGTGTGTTAGCTAAAAAAAATAAATCATTCTCCTCCCTTTCTGTCGCTACATTCATTAGGTACCTTTTGGTTCTCTTCTTGAACTGGCTCATGCTATGACTGGCTTTGACATGTACAGGCAGTCTGTTCCATTCCTTTATTGCTGTACAATAAAAGGTGTTTGAAGCCTGGCAGCAAGATATTCTGGACACTGTTTGTGAGGAATTTTATAAACTTGATTTAATTTAAGTTGTTTTACTCTGTCTTCAATATTCAGCATATCCAATTGTTGTAATTCATCCTGGCCTACATGCTCTCTTGGACCCAGGTCCAGGATGAATCTTACCATTTTGTTCTGGGTGATTTGCAGCTTATCTTTCAGTTTTTTTGTCAAGGCAGAGTACCATGAAGAGCAAGCGTAGTCCATATGACATTGTATAAGGGGTAGACATAGGGTCCTGCGAGCCTCAGTAGGTAGACACTGTGCTTGTCTGTAGACGAACTTCAGTCTGGCATTCGCTTTCTTTACTACACTGTTCCCTATCAATTCTCCTGAAATGCATGGGTCAAAGGGGATTCCCAGATATTTTACTGAGGAAACTGAAGTGATGGATTCTCCATTACACCGGACATTAAAATTATTTACCCTGCTCAGTTTATATTTCGTGCCAAAGAGTATGGCTTCTGTTTTCCCTAGATGTAACGATAGTTTGTTGTCTACTAACCAATTGCTGCAGGACTACAGTTCCAGTGTTAATACATTAGCTATGTCTTGTGGGTCTTTACATGACACTTAACAGAGCAGTCATCCGCATACAGTAGGAGTTTGCACTTGACACTGATGGGCATATCATTTACATAACACAGGAATAATAAAGGACCCAGAATACTACCTTGGGGAACTCCACATGCTATCGGCAGTGGTTCTGATTCCGTTTTGTTGATTTTGACAATTTGTTTCCTGTTGCTAAGATAGGACTTAAACCAGTCTGTGGAACCTATGCCGATAGCTTGAAGTTTCTTACATAATATATTGTGGTTGACAGTATCGAAGGCCTTTTGTAAGTCTAAAGTTACCATTCCTATGAGGTTCCCTATAGACATTTCAGTTCTCATGTAATCCATCAGATTAATTAGGGAGGTGTCGGTTGAGTAAGATCTTCTAAAGCCTGATTGGTAACTATGAAGAATGTTGTTGTCACTAAGATATTTAACTACTTGATAGTACACCGCCCTCTCTAGAATTTTGGATATTACACTGAGTATACTAACAGGCCTATAGTTGCTGACATCAGACCTACTATTTTTCTTGAAGATAGGAGTAACTCTGGCCTCCTTGAACCCCTCTGGCACTGTTTTAGTGGTGATGGACAAATTTACTATGTGAGCAATGGGGATTGCCAGTTCCGATGAAATTTTAATTTCCTCACGTTTTCCATATCGGAGTAATTGAAATTTCTCATCATTGAACTTCATATTGTTTTCTGCAGCCCATTTAAAGATTACTAAATCAACCATTGTTCCCCACCATCCTGCCAGCAATGGTTTAGCAGAAAGAACCAATAAAAAAGTACTCGATGTCTTGAGAGCAACTGTCAATCACAATAGTTCAACCTGGGATGAGGTTATACCCGATGTTCAATGTGCAATAAATTCTGCTTTTAATGCCTCTATAGGTGATACACCACATAATGCCTTGTATGGTGTTGACAAGCGTTTGCCTTTTGAGTTGCTATATTCTAATCCAAAACCGTCGTATAATCCTGATGATTTCATAGCAACTCGTACCAGCCAAGCTCAGAGTGTTTTCAGAAGAATCCGTGAAACGCTTCATAAGTCAACAGTAGAATTTACTAGAGTAACTAATTCTCAAGCTAAACCAACTAAAATTAAAGTAGGTTTGAGAGTAATGATTACTAACTTTAATAAAACTTCCACAATGCCTAAATTAGACCAAAAGTTTGTCGGCCCGTATCGAGTAGTCGAACATATCAATGGCAATAAGTATAAAGTTAGAGAACTTAGTACGGGTCAGTGTAAAGAATCGCATTTAGATCATATGAAGTTAGTATGTGACGAAGACGAAGTCCCTGACAACCAGACTGTTGTAACTGACAATGATACTCCGTCTGACCCTGTACCTTCAACTTCTAGTAGTGAGTCAGAGGAACAACCTGATTGTCGTTACTCCTTGCGTACACGACAAGTATTGAGAAATCCTCCATATAAGTGTGTTGGTACCACTATACTCTCGTACATTCCCTTCTTTGCCTCCACAGATAAAGTTTTTGTCTCCACAGATACCTCAAAGTACCACTCACCTTTTTTCTTTCATCAATTCTATGGTTAACCTCGTCCTTCATAAACCCATCTGCTGAAAAGTCAACTCCTGAATATCTGAAAACATTCACTTCTTCCATAATCCCTCCCTCCAATGTGATATCCAATTTTTCTTTATCTAAATAGTTTGATACCCTCATCACTTTACTCTTATCTATGTTCACTTTCAACTTCCTACCTTTACACACCCTCCCAAACTTGTCCATTAACCTTCACAACTTTTCTTTAGAATCTCCCAAAAGCACAGAATCATCAGCAAAAAGTAACTGTGTCAACTCCTATTTTGTATTTAATTTTCCATAATTTAATCCCATCCCTCTCCCCAACACCCTAGCATTACTTCTTTTACAACACCATCTATAAATATGTTAAACAACCATCGTGACATTACACATACCTGTTTAAGACCTACTTTTAGGGAAGTAATCTCCCTTTCTCCCACACACACTAACCTGAGCCTCACTATCATCATAAAAACTCTTTACAGCATTTAGTAACTTAGTACCTATTTTATACACTTGCAACATCTGCCACATTGCTCCCCCATCCACCCTATCATATGCTAAGAAATACAATGTGTTAGTTATTTCTACTGCTATCCTTTGAGTCCTCTTCCTCAGGATGCAAGCCAAACCATACACAATACCCAGGTACCTACTTACTACTATAACAACAGGGATAATAGGGGTAATGAATCATGTCCAATGTTTTCATGCAACCCAGGACTGAAGCTGGGTCTTTTATTTGTGAGCTAAGTGTGCTACCACTGGGCAAGGAGCTACCTTGTGGGCTGGTTGTATACCCTAAAATGCAACAAGGCAGGATAACAGCTTTTAGCATTTAAATTCACATGCAGAGAAAAATGCAGAGAACAGAAGGTGGATTTTCCAAAACACCAAAGGTAAAAAAAAAAAAAAAAATGCACAGATTTTTACAAGGCAAATATTTATTATGTAAAAAATATTTATAGTGATTTATTCACACAGAATATACAGTATAACACAGTTTTTATTATAACCATGCATATCAAAGTAAAGAGACTCAAGTTCGGGCAATAAGAATAATTATCTGAATCAACAAACACCGGACGATGCAAAGCTTCCCTGATTCCATTAATGTACAACCAAGTTAACTTCCACATTACTTTTAAACCATATGACTTTCATTGTGAGCTGATGCTCAATGGTTTACACATTTTAACCCATTATTGCAGCACTTGTATATCATTAAATATACAGTGGAGCCCCAGATTTCGTACTTAATCCGTTCCAGAAGGTAGATCTAAATCCAAAACGTACGAAAACCGAAGTAATATTTCCCATAAGAAATAATATAAATACAATTAATTCATTCCAGACACCCAAAAATATTAACAAAAAATACATTTTTTAAAGAATAACAATAATTTTACATACGGAAAACAATGAGAAATAAATACAAAGCACTAATGAAATGGATAAATTAACATTTAAATCACTATTACTTACCTTTATTGAAGACTCTTGTTGGCGTGCAGGTACACATTAAAATCACTAAGAGTGTCCCTCTAGTCTTAATGCCATATGTAATAATAATCACTCTTGGGCATATTAAATGTCTTATTTTACGTTAATATAGACATTTTCATTAATCCATCTATGATATTTTCTTCAAAATTATGTATATAAGAAACATGTTACATAGCATATAAACATGCTATGTTTATATGCTGTGGAGGGGTGGTTGCCGGGCGGAGGGAAAACATTATGCCATACGCAATAATAATCACTCTTGTGCGCATTAAATGTCTTATTTTATGTTAATATAGACATTTTCATTAATCCATCTATGATATTTTCTTCAAAATTATATAAGAAACACGTTACATAGCATATAAACATGCAATGTTTATATGCTATCGAAGGGTGGTAGTCGGTGGAGGGAAAACATTACGTTTTCTCTGGTCAAGAATTAGAGAAAACTGTATGAATCTGCATCTGGCCCAGTCACCACCCTTAATACATAACGCTTTTGTTTGCAGTTCTCGTCATGAATTATTCATTACTTCTCCCTTTGTTTATGAAGGCATCTAAAGGTAGTTGTTAGAAACGATTAAACTCGGTGAACATGGTATGTCGATGGTAATAATATGGCTTTGGGCCGCATTAAACATCATGTAACTATGTAGGTAGGTGCAGCTGTGTAGCCATAACTACATCTACCAGCTACCTACACCTGACTTCCTACAAATACTACTCACCACTCATTCTACATTAAGACTACACATATTTTAAGGTAAATAATGAGTGTACTGTATGTTTATTTTGTCTCTTTGGGCGGTGAGCGGCCGCGTCCCGGGTGGACGGACGCATCTGATACGTACGATTTCCAGGTGGAGGTACGAAATCCGGACCAAAATTTTGCACAAAAAAGTGTTCTAAATCCGAATTGTACTATATTTAGACCATACGGAAACCGGAGTTCCACTGTACATTCATTAAAAACTAAACTACCTGGAGTAACTACTAGCAAACATGAACCATGCTTGGTACTCCCTAAATAAATGTGTTTACTGTGTTCATCAGTGGGTACTGCCTGAACATTTATCTTGCAATAAGATAACAGTATACAGATGATATCACAATATGCAAAACAACCACTCTGCAAAAATTGTGAAATTCAAAGCACTACCGTGATTTCTCACATTATCAAGGACTTTGTTAATGTGAGAAATCACGAAAGTGCTTCATATTCAACTTTTTGTTTTCAGTGGTTGTTTTGCATATGTTTACCTTGTTCATTAGTAGGTGGTGAAGATGTGTGTGTTGCCAGGAACTGCACTAGTGATCCTTGTGTTGCAAGGGACTGCACTAGTGACCCTTGTGTTGCATGGTGGTTGCACATTAGCTGCTCAACTTTCTATACATCAGTTTCACTTAAACATAAACACCTACATTGCTGATTTGAAACTTACTGTATTTTTAATTAACACTTCTTGTAGTATTTTAGTATTTCTTTTCTTTTGTAAATAACAATTAATCATCACTTAATTGACATCAAATTTATTGAAATTTTCAATATATAAAATTTAGTACAGTGGACCCTCGGTTTTCGTGTATCTCCGTTTTCGCCGATTGGCTCCGTTTTCATCGATGGTACGAAACCTGTCCAGTGCCCAATGCGCATACAAAGCCCGCAAGCCCACCTCCCACACACATTCGCCGGCAGTGTAGCATTGTTTCTGGTTGAGTGAACATTATCCTGCGAGTTCATACAAAACATTTCTTAACAATCCATTGTTTTTGGCCCTTGATTATTGTGTGTGACTGCTAAATAAGCCACCATGGGGCCAAAGAAAGCTCCTAGTGCCAGTCCTTTGGTAAAGAAAGTGAGGAGCACCATAGAATTAAAGAAAGAAATCGTATCAGAGTGGAGTCAATAAAAGCTATAGTGCCAGCCAGCGATGAAGTGTAGCACTAACAGTGTAGCAAGTAGATTAAGCGATAGAAAAATGACGACACGAAACTTAACTCCTCCATTGTTGTTTGAAGAATATAAGGGCACTGAGACCAGCACCGCCCCTCTGCCACCATCTCCTCCAAGATAAGTGTAAATCTTTCTTCTTTCTTTCAACATGTCGGTCGTTTCCCACCGAGGCAGGGTGGCCCAAAAGAAAAAACGAAAGTTTCTCCTTTTACATTTAGTAATATATACAGGAGAAGGGGTTACTAGCCCCTTGCTCCCGGCATTTTAGTCGCCTCTTACGACACACATGGCTTACGGAGGAAGAATTCTGTTCCACTTCCCCATGGAGATAAGTGTAAATATTTCTTATTTATAAAGTGTAAATATTTCTAAAGAAAGAAAAGATTTCTTATTTATAAAGTGTAAATATTTCTTATTTATAAATTATGTACATTGTTTCAGTGTGAATACTGGTGGAGGCCTGCTGCCTCCCCCACCACCACTATATGTATGGCTTATGGTCAGTGGCCCTTATAAACCCAACAACAATAACACTATCACCAGTCCTCACATTCGTAATGACATATTTTATACATTCTAGAGTATATATCATGTTTCTATGTTATTAATATTGTTTATTATGTCATATTAGATGAATTGTGATAGATAAATAAGCCGTAGAGCTGATATTAGTGTCAAATTGAAGCATTTTGTCCTGCCTCCAAACAATAAACTCGCCTCCATTTCTCCTCCTCCCCGTCTTCCATACACCAACAAGAGTCGCCAATAAAGGTAAGTGTGATGTTAAATGCTCATTTATACATGTTGTTAGTGCTTTATATTTATTTGTCATTCTTTTCTGTATGTAAATCTATATTTAATCTCTATAAAATTATTTTTTGTTAATACTCCTGGGTGTCTGAAACGAATTAATTGAATTTACATTATTTCTTATGGGGAAAATGGTTTCAGTTTTCGCCAATTTCAGTTTTAGCCGATCCCTCTGGAACGGATTAAACACGAAAACCGAGGGTCCACTGTATATGAATTTAAAAAGCTATAACCACACTTTAATTTTTCTCTCAAATATTATAGGTTTGACACAGACATCTAAATTGACATGGGTTTTACATACATTTTTCAATACATTATCGTGTGATGACTTTTAAAGTCTGAAATATGTGTTCTTATTCACATTGACCTTCCTATTGACACTTTACTTCTAGACAGTGAGTCTGTTTGAGGATGACATTACTATTTAATTCTCGCAATACCTCCTCTCAACACAATTATTATGATTTACTTCCTCCGTTTCATTTTTTTTTTTAATTTTTTGTCCTTTTGTACGCATATCTATGTTAAAAACTTCAAGACCATTTTTTTTTCTTTCTCTCCTGCTTCTTTCAATAATGTACCTGAGATTTTTGTTTTCCACTTGACTAATATTTTCTATTTCTTTCATTTTCAGCTACATGCTGAAAAGGAACTTCCAGCTAAATCTTGAGAAAATGGCTCTTCCTCACTACCACCTTAACCTCACCACTACTAGTTTTCATGTTTCTGGGTTTGGGCAATAAATTTTAATTCGCCCTCAAGCTTACTCCTACGAACCAGATCATCTCGGCCACCTTCCAACATTCTGAAAAAGATTATGCAAAAGTTAAAATAGTTTTCTTATATATACTAAATCATTTCTTAGTTTGTTTAATAAGCTAACCTATATTGCTGGAAGCAAGTTAACTAGACTTGAGTTATAAAGGTGGCAAGTAGAGTGACTGCACAGATGGATATTAGATGTTTTGGTTCAGGGAGGTCATTTATAATGTGATGCCCATGGACTTCCAACAATACAGCTGTTGAGTGAATCACAGTGAATGTATTTCCTTCTTTGGTTGTGAGAAATGGTCAATGGGGTAACAAAAAGTAAAATGTAGTGTTCATGTTGTATATGAGAGTTGCACAGTATGTCTTACCACTGAGCAAACGAAGCTTCAAACGTTTATGAAAGACTGAATACAGTAAGAATGATTAAAAGGGAGTTGTGACACATTTACCGAGATAGTAAGAGTACAACAACAATTGTGTAAGTTAAAGATAGGGAATAAATGTTTATGGAATGTGTAGTTTATAATGAAACGGGGATGTGGGAACTGGGTAAAAGTTACTGTTTATGCTCATGAGAATGAGAAGTGTAGAGGAGAAAGGTCTTGGAATGTGTTAAGTATACTCTAAATTTTTCTGGAGTTTTAAGCCAAGCGTAAATAACTGTTATAGCTCAGAAGATACATGAAATATTTGGAAATATTGGGGGTTTCTATAATAAAATCTGACACAAAACTGAATTTGGCCTTTAATTAAATGGAAATAATTTTTTTTTTAAATTGCTGCCCATGAAATACAGTACATGACATTTTCTCCATTATATATCTGATGCTGTAACAAAAAATGAATATGAATTTGCCTAAATTTTATGCACGAACATATAAAATAATATACACTCACTCTTTCTTTTCTTTTATTTACACAAGGGCTTTTACAAGATTATGTTAAGAGTTTGTAACTTATTTACAAGCTAAGAGCTATTACCTACCCCAGCACATTTGAAAGCTTTTTTATTGCTATGAAACATGCAAATAGGGAAGAGGAGGAAGTTGAAGCCAGCTGTAGGCCAGCAAATTTCATTTGATCAATTCATTTCATCAGTGGTGTTATGCTATACGAACTTATTCCAGATCCGAGCCATTCTAGGAATGAATGATCCCAGATGACATGATGTTCTTGCTGCCCATATTGTTATATACAAACTATCTTCTCGCCTTCCACAATGAAAAAACCACCCACATCTCTCTGGTGTTGAAGGTTCTGCTGGAATGACAGATTTATCCAGGCTGGATCCAAGCAAGGGATAAGTCATCTTGCTCGGTTCTCTTTTCTGTCCAGAAATAGTAGATGAGATGGGGAGGCGAGGGGGATGCAAAGGAAGGCAATCCAACAAAGTGAAGCATACTCAAGATGTGAGCACACTTGTGCCCTGAACAGAGTTTTGCAGCCTCTACTGCTGAGCAGGAATGAGATACACTTTAGCACTGTTAGTTTCTTGGCTACCTTGCTTGCAAGATTTACCATGTGGCTCTTCATATACAGCTTAGAATCAAATCTCACCCCTAGGTTTTCAACCTCATCCTTGGGTTCTAACACTCTCTCATTCTTTCTTACCATTGCTCCAGCATTAGTATCATGATACCTAGAGACAATCATCATTTGTGTTTTCTCATTAGCAAAGGTAACCTGCCATCCCTTTTCCCTGGCTGATAGCTGTAAGCTGTACCGGAGGGAAAGGCAGGTCTAATTCCTTGGACTGAAAGCCCCTTCACCAGCATCAATGAACCTCACTTGAGGGATAGCCACGTTATAATATATAAAAATCAAGATTTTATATGGTGTAGCAGCTGTTCACATCTATGTGATATGTGGGGAAGACTAGTGATAACATCTGTTACTGGTTCTGGCAAAAATATCCATAGTAGCCAAGTCTCAGATACAGCCTCCTCAAGAAGAATAAAAGTTTGCTGTATAATTTGAGAAATGTGACTTAACAGTGGTCCAGGACAGACAAATATCATCACAAGTTCCCTCTCTCAAGTTTGGGATATTTGTGAAAAAAAGCTTCCTTAACTGGAAAAAGAAATACTTCACAAACAACTACCATGAAACAAACAGGAAAGTAAAGATAAGTGTAAACTGAATATAAATAAAAGTTTGTAAGATTTATCAGCTATCTTACTTGTGGAAAGAAAACACCAGCAAGCTTGCCAGAGTGCAAAACATTTTACAAGCCCATGTTTCACACCTGTATGGCAGGAGAGTGCCATAGTACCTCCCTGAGGTGTTACTGTCTACCAACCTACTAACTACCTATAAATAAAGAATAAATTTTTCTACTTACTTGACTTCCCACTTTAAAAGTTCTTGATTATACTGCTCAAGATTTTCCTTGGCTTTTGTACGATATATATTCTGTGTTTCTTGAGGTAAATTATGCCACAGTTTTGCTGCTTCTGACAGGAAATCCTAAAACAAGAAATACAATCAAATATTTTTTTGCATAAACAGAAATCTTATGAGTCTTTCAGTTAAGGAGAGAGAAATTTATCACTGTTTTTTCATTGCTGCTCTGCAGTAATAAATGAGGCTGGGTGTGAATGATGGGGTCTGGTGGGTCATTGCTGCTCTGTAGTAGTAAATGAGGCTGGGTGTGAATGATAGTGTCTGGTGAGTCATTTAAACTTTTCAGTGCACTTCTGACAAGACATTCAAAGAATAAGTAAAGATGAATGTACTTCTTTCTTTGGGAGGTCACCATACCATGGTAGGAAACAGCCCATGTGTTAAAAATAGCACCATTAAAGGCACCGTATATAGACAGATCTTGTGTACCACACTATCACCAAGTCCTCTTAAAAATACAAATTACAGTGGACCCCCGAGTAACGAGCAAAAATTCATTCCAGAAGCCATTACTGAACGAATTTACTCCCTTAAGAAATAATGTCAAGTAGGTTAGTCCATTTCAGACCCCAAAAAATACACTTACAAAAGCACTTACAATATTATACTTACATAATTGTACGATTTCCGGGGTGTTCGTTACTCGGGGGGTCCACTGTACTGTATTACTGCAATGCACTTGTCAGGTTTTATACAATACACATCTTATTATAAATGAATGCTAAAGAGCCAATTCAAAAAGAGTTCGTAAAGCACAAAAAATAATTGTTACTATGTTAAACTGACTTGCCATGAGCTGTTATTTGGCCTCAGCTCATTTCAAAGTCCATCCCTACCAAAGGTATACTATGCCATCACCCTTACAAGATGCAACCTATAACAGTCTATAAACACCCAGGTACCTGTTTACTGCTAAGTTAAGATGGGTAGCAGGTTATGACTTATATGTATCACCCTGCCTGGCAATCAAATCTGGGTGCCATTGGTTGTGTGCTGAGTGCTCTACCATTGAGTTACAGGTCACCTATTGAGAGGCTGTGTCAGTATTAGATAAAACCAATATGTCAGCATCAACACAACCTGGGAGTGGCAGCTGGTTTAAATACATCCTAAAATTATATATAATCATATCTACTTACTCATCCTCAATGTCTTCTGTTATTTTAGTCAGTACCAAAGGACGAACTTAAAATAATATTCAGAGATAATATTTGATTACTGGTTTTCCCCAAAAAATTTTGAAGTGCAGCAAGGAAAATATTACTAGACAGCATCTTTGAGTTTATCACTGATAAATACATAAGTTGGTGTGGGTGGGTGTGAGTTGGACCTGACTAGCTTGTGCTACTAGGTCAGATGCCGTGCTCCTCCCTTAAGTGAATGTGACCTGACCTGATTATGTCAAGGCATTGGTTTAAGCCGGTGAGAGAATTGGACCTGCCTCGCATGGGCCAGTAGGCCTGCTGCAGTGTTCCTTCTTTCTTATGTTCTTATGAAAGAGAAGACAGCATGGACGATATACAAATGTAGAACCAAACTTTTATCAAGACAATATTTTGCCTGCAGAACAAACTTTTTTCTTAAATCAACACAGCAAAGGGTTAGGTGTGAGCCCATGAGCAGTTATGAAGGTGAGGTATGAGATCACGGTGAGTGGTGGAGTGTTGCAGGTGACCTGCTGGTTGAGTCAGAGAGTACTGTGGGTGACCTGCTGGTTGAACCAGGGAGTACTGCAGGTGACCTGCTGACTGAACCAGGGAGTACTGCAAGTGACCTGCTGGTTGAGTCAGGGAGTGCTGCAGGTGACCTGCTGGTTGAGTCAGGGAGTACTGCAAGTGACCTGCTGGTTGAGTCAGCAAGTGCTGCAGGTGACCTGCTGGCTGAGCCAGGAAGTATTGCAGGTGACCTGCTGGTTGAGTCAGGGAGTACTACAGGTGACCTGCTAGTTGAGCCAGAGAGTACTACAGGTGACCTGCTGGTTAAGCAAGGAAGTACTGCAAATGACCTTCTGGATGAACCAAGAAGTACTGCAGGTGACCTGCTGGTTGAGCTAGAAAGTACTACAGGTGACCTTGTTGAGCCAGAAAGTACTGCAGGTGACCTGCTGGTTGAACCAAGGAGTACTGGAGTACTGCAGTGACCTGCTAGTTGAACCAAGGAGTACTGCAAGTGACATGGTTGAACCATGGAGTACTGCAGGTGATCTGCTGATTGAGCCAGCGAGTACTGCAAGTGAACCTGGTGGTCGAGCCAGAGAGTACTGCAGGTGACCTGCTGGTTGAGCGAGAGAATACTGAAGGTCACCTGCTGGTTAAGCCAGGAAGTACTGCAAGTGACTTGCTGGTTGAACCAAGGAGTACTGTGTAGACAGCCTGTACTGTCTGCATAGACAGCCCATGCTGTCTGCCAGCTGAGTTCATATTTCGCGCCATGCTTGTGCTGCCACCTATAGGCCTATACCCACATCAGTCTGCCCAACCCTGTTTCTTCCTCACTTGGCGCCCAGGCATCACTCAGACAACAGGCGTTCTCCCTCTCTCCCTCGCAAGGCGCATGGCCCACCTGGGCCATGGCCACTAACACAGCCTGTGTACCCCACCCTTTATTACAAATAAAGTAAGAAGCCTCCGAAGCCTTATCATTGCTACCCCGCTCTGCAGAACGACACAAATAAACTATTGATATAACTGTAGGTGACCTGCTGATTCAGTCATGGAATACTGCAGGTGACCTGCTGGTTGAGTCAGAAAGTACTGCAGGTGACCTGCTGGTTGAGCCAGAGAGTACTGCAAGTGACCTGCTGGTCGAGCCAGAGAGTACTGCAAGTGACCTGCTGGTTGAGCCAAGAAGTACTGCAGGTGACCTGGTTGAGCCAGAAAGTACTGCATGTAACCTGCTGGTTGAACCAAGGAGTACTGCAGGTGACCTGCTGGTTGAGCCAGAAAGTACTGCAGGTGACTGCTGGTTGAACCAAGAAGTACTGCAGGTGACTTGCTGGTTGAGCCAGAAAGTACTGTAGGTGACCTGCTGGTTGAACCAAGGAGTACTGCAGGTGACCTGGTTGAACCAAGGAGTACTGCAGGTGATCTGCTGGTTGAGCCAGAAAGTACTGCAGGTGACCTGCTGGTTGAACCCAGAAGTACTGAAGTGACCTGCTGGTTGAACCAAGGAGTACTGCAAGTGATCTGCTGGTTGAGCCAGAAAGTACTGCAGGAAGCCTACTCAATACTACATCTTGTGTAGATTGTTTGTTTTGAAGTAGAAGAGCAAAGGGTTACCTGGAGTTTACTTGGAGAGGGTTTCGTGGGCCAACGCCCCCGCGGCTCAGTCTGAGACCAGGCCTCATGGTGGATCAGGGTCTGATCATTAAGGCTGTTATTGCTGGCAGCACGCAAACCAACGTACGAACCACAGCCCGGTTGGTCATGTACTGACTTTAGGTGCCTGTCCAGTGCCTTCTTGAAGACAGTTAAGGCGTCGGCTCACTGGTTATGCTCCATGGTATTGTGTGCAAATTAGGGCAGCCTCCAAGCATTTTTGTCATGTTCTGTCCCCATAAGTGCTAATTCGACATCTTTCCAGGACATCAAGTATGAAGATTTGTTTTTGTATATAACACAGACATTATTCATGCATTCTGGTTTTCTTGCATCCTAGTACTGGAATATGGGATGTGTCGCAGATTCTGCAATGTGATGTAGTCAGTGTGCTTGTGAGGTCCAGCTAATTACCCACACCTTACCTTGGCAAATAGCTGTCAGCCACGCCTTCATGCTTAAGCCTCAGGTCTTTTGTTCTTGCCTGGCGTCAGGTCCTAACACGTGGTCTACACCTTATGGGAAAGGGGGATGCTTTGAGCACCATATAAGGTCATGAAAACGACTAGAGGAGACAGAGAGGTGGGTGACAGGTCCGGTGAGGAGAGCTGTGGACAGCGTGTGTGCAGTGGGCCACGCGTTGCGAATCTCGGGTCAGCTGGTTGGTGAATTAAGAGTGAGTACAAGTCCGTGTTACTGATAACATCTACCCTTCCCCTTGGTAATAAGTCTCATAGGTCAATGGTTATTGTATGTAATTCTCCGTCAGGATATAATGTATTCTCGCTCTTTATGTTATTAAGTAAACGATAGCCATAGTTCCCATTTTTATTTGTACCTTCTTATGCTATTCCCTATTTTGTTAAGCACTGGGATAATACAGGAGACGGGTTCACTTGCTGGGGTACCTCAGGCAGAGTGGGTACAGGTCTCACAGCAAGGATGTGTTGTGGATTCTGCAAGGCATTAAATAGACCCCTGCACTGGCATGTTCTGAGTGTTTGGATTTATATCTGGCCAGGTTTAATGGTATTTGATGTTATGAATGTGGCTCCTACATTAATCTTTGAACGAACTGGTGTGATGTATTATGAAGTGTGGCCTGAAGGGAAGATAAGTCTTTTATCAGTGCTCTCTTCTTCGAGCATGGGGATTGTTTTGTATACAGTACTTGGTTCCTGCATTAGGTTATTTTTATCTGTGGGTTTCATATAGGTGAGCACAAATAGGAAACACGTCTGTCTCATGCTCAGCAGGTCTCCAAGTCTCCATAACATCTTGTGCTGAATGACCCAAATGGGTTTAGTGCTTGTGGGTTATGGCAAACCCTGAACTTGAAACAGCAATTGTTTAATGAGTAGGATGTTGAAGAAAGTAAGAACAGCATCTGTCTCCTCTTCAAGAGTGAACTGCATAGAAGGTTAGATTGTGATGAGGTTATTTCCGAGGTAGACGAGGTTGAATCTTCCAGGAGCCATATAAGAATATTGTCTACATGGTATATCCATGTGACTGCTTTTAGTATGAAGTCAGGAATATGTGCAGTCTCTAGTGATTCTGTGTATAGGTTCTATAGACTTCTGTCTATAGAGAGAACCACTGAAGAAAAGCAAATGAAATTTATACAAAGCTGGCAGGGTAGTGGCAGGTTCATGTCAATTCTCTATTTTCAGCATACTAAGTAGCTTGATCAGTAGTGACTCCTATATACAGTTCAGTGATGTCAAGGCTGGCCAGTTACTTGTTTTCAACACTGATGTCATTAAACTTCTTACAGGGTAGGTCCTCTGAGTGGCATAGATATGAAACTTAACTACTGCAACAGCAAAGCAAACCTCTAGTACATTCTGTAATAAAAAGCACCCAATTTAACAGAACTACCCTATTAAGTGCACAGAAGTCAGCAATTCAGCCAATTTTACACTATCAACAAATTCCATTTTAAAAACAGTCCAAACCCAACGCTGTAGGTATTCCAGCCACTAAACTAACCTTCCCTCAGTTCATTAATCACACCCCCAGGCCTCTCCTATGAAACCATTATCAAAAAAAACTTTCTTCCAATTTTTTGGCCCATAAATCATAACCAAGAATACTTAGCCATTGTTTAAACCATCCCAATAATTGAAGATGACCTAGTAATAACCCAGTGAACAAACTTGAGAGAATAGTGGGTCCTACATTTCCCATGGAAGAGTGCCCAAAATCGACCATTTATTGCCAATCTGACGCCTATTTCAGACCACTTCCAACTTATGTCCATTAGACTAAAATGTCTTCCGGTGTATCTACTGGCAACAAGAAACAGCCAATAAGAGCATGAAAACCGTTCTAGAAAATGCCCCAAATTTACAATTTTAACCCAAACACAGAAGAGAGGTTAGCTGGTACCATCATGCACTGTGCAGAGGTTTGCAACAAGACTAGTCCCAGAGCTAAGGGGATTGTCCTACGAAGAAAGGTTAAGGGAAATCGGCCTGACGACACTAGAGGACAGGAGGGTTAGGGAAGACATGATGACATATAAAATACTGCAAGGAATAGATAAGGTGGACAGAGACGAGATGTTCCAGAGAGGGGACACAGAAACAAGGGGTCACAGTTGGAAGTTGAAGACTCCTATGAGTCAAAGGGATGTTAGGAAGTATTTCTTCAGTCATAGAGTTGTTAGGATGTGGAATAGCCTAGAAAGTGACGTAGTGGAGGCAGGAACCATACATAGTTTTAAGACGAGGTTTGATAAAGCTCATGGAGCAGGGAGAGAGATGACCTAGTAGCAATCAGTGAAGAGGTGGGGCCAGGAGCTATGAATCGACCCCTGCAACCACAAATAGGTGAGTACAGTAAATTTAAGGGTGGTGTGAATAATGTGTACAAGTATATCATGGACGTACCTTTATGTGATGGTAACCTTAGGAGTTAAAGAAATAAATGAATAATGAAGGAACAAATGAGCATTAATGGAATAAGTCAGTATACAAAAATAAAATAAAAATGTTAAATGAACAAATGAGTGTTAAAGAAATAAATTAGTGCTATATGTAGAATAAACAAACATTAAAGAAATAAATGAATATTAAAAGAACAAATGACGATAATAAATAAGCATTTAGGGCATAAATAACAGTTTGTGAAAATGTATAATTATAACTGATAACAGCAAGCCCCCTAAATTAAAATTTTTTGAGTTTGACTGATTATTGTACTGAAATGACTGAGTATTCATTCAACATACTAATGTAGGTAACACCATTCATGTTCAAGATAATATGTACACAAAACACTAGTAAAAGCTCATTGTAAGTGTACATTACAACAGAAGAGTTATAGGCAGGATTGCATTTTAATTTCTTAAACTGTTCTAGTAAATACAGCTACTCCTCATTTTACGATGGTTCAACTTACGATATTTTGACTTTACGACGGTGCGACAGCAATGCTGTACAGTACTGTACATTTACTGATAGGATAAGCTTCATTCATTTACTTTTCATTACTGGAATTTAGTTACCATAATTATCTGTTTATTTACTTATTCAGAGATAGTAGTTATTTATTTACCCATTTATTTATCATATACAGTAGATCGTCATTTAGCACGGTAGTTACGTTCCTGAAAACATCGTGTTAAATAATTAAAAGAACTTATAGGAAAAATAGGGTTACGTTCCTGGGAGTCCCCAAAAAGCCAAACTAAGTTTTTTTAGACCAACAGAACTTGCAAAAATTGAAGGTGAATATGTAATTGTAGTTCATTGTCGTGATATATTACTGCTTAAGACTACAAATGCAATAGAAATAATAGTATTTCTTACCTTAAATTGTGGGTAATGATGTTTGTGGATGGTGGATATGGATGGTGTGGCTCTACTGGGCTGAGGTGGATAGTTGTTGGTTGTCGGAAGAAGTGGATGGTAGAGGTTCTGGTACTGAAGTCGATGGTTGTATTGCAGTGTGCATAAATTCTGTAATGGATCTCTGGGCTCTTTTATTCTGCATTACATTATACAGCTGACGGTAAGGCATCATCAGCTGGTCTAGACCCCGTTTCAAAGCCCTGCTTCTAGCTTTGTCAGGGTCCTCTTCAGTGAAAAAGTCTGCTAGTTTAGCAGCAACATGGAACTGCTCACATAACTGCTGCAATGTTAACTGTTTTTCTTCAGGTTCTTCAACTTCTTCTGTTATCTCCCTCCCTTGTATCTGTGCATCAAACTCTGCCAACATTTCCTCTGGACTCCTGTCTTCATCATCATCATATTCTAAGAGTTCATTCACATCTTCTTCATTCATATCTTCAAAACCATCACCTGGTAATCTCCTTGCCAGCTGAATAATTTCCTGAACCTGACTCTCAAGCAAGGGAAAACCAGTGACAGAATTAACTACAGAAGGCGATAACTTTCCCCAGCCTGCATTTAATGTTGATTATGGCACTTCCTTCTATGCACTTCTAGTATAGCTGATGACATCAGCAATGTTAAATTTACTCCAGAAGCTTGGTACTGCCAGGTTGGAGTCAGAGTCCATTGATGCAACTAGTTTTTTTATAACTTTTTTTGTGTAGTTACACTTGAATGTCTTAATAACTCCCCAGTCCAGTGGTTGAATCAGAGATGTTGTATTTGGAGGTAAAAATACAACTTTTACATGTGGGGTCACATCCAGCAAAGCTTGTGGATGAGTACGGGAATTATCAAGAATGAAGAGAGCCTTGAATGTAAGGTTCTTGCTGTGCAGGTAAAACTTGACTTCAGGAATAAAGTGATGCTTAAACCAGTCAATAAATATTTCCTCTGTCATCCATGCTGACTGGTTAGACCTCCAAATTACTGGTAAGGTGTTCTTATCCACACCTTTCAAAGCATGAGGATTCTTAGAGCGGTAAATAACCATGGGCTTACACTTGAAATCACCTGATGCATTACCGCAAAGGAGCAAGGTGAAGCGATCCTTTGCTGCCTTGAAGCCCGGTGCACTTTTCTCTTGCTGACTGATATAAGTTCGTGTTGGCATTTTCTTCCAGAAAACACTTGTCTCGTCAGCATTAAACCCTTGATGTGGCTCATAGCCACCCTCAGAAATAAGTTCCTGAAATTCAGCAGAGAAATTACTTGCTGCTGTATGATCAGCTGAAGCACTTTCACCAGAAAACTTAATATTATGTAACTTATTATGCAACTTAACCCTTTCAGGGTCCAAGGGGGGTCTCCGAATCTCGTTCTCAGGGTCCATGAATTTCAAAAAAAAAAAAAAATTATTTTTTCTTATGAAATGATAGTTTTTTTTTTTCTAAATCTAATAGGCTAAAAAATACATTTTTGCGATCAATACTCACCGAGATATAGAGATTTGAAGTTGGCGAAAATGGAGCCGGTGTCGGCAACATCGCCGACTGCCGGTCACCCGGTAATATTTTTTTTTCTTTCTTGGACTTCTTTTCTGATCGAATTTTGTTTTTTTTGTTGCAAATAACTTTTATGGCCTGTGAGACCAATATAAGTGCTGTTTTTCAAATATTCACTCGCTATTTATTACACAATATTCACATGAAGTTTCTTTCACTAATTTGTTTACACAATGTATTTACAAATTTTTACAATAACAAATATTAGTTATTTATATTGTTCAATCATATATATACATACATAGAGTCACTGGACATGTTTCTAGAAGTTCTGCAGCCTGTGAAAGTCTCTGAAACATGGTTCCATGCACAGTGGTGTTTCACATTCCACACACATAAACGAGTGTCTTTGCGTTGTTGTGGGCGTTTTTGTATGTGCACAGACAAAACACCTCTTCTGAGCCTTTTCTTGCAAGCAGTAGCAGGAAGTTTTGTTAGGAAGTGTTCACCACCAAGCCTCAGACGAGAGGGTAGGTGTTGATGACTTGGTGTTGGGCGTGTTTCTATTGCAGGTGTTGCTCCTTGGTACTTGAATATTATTTGTCTGATGACAGATAAACAAAAATCGCCATATGGTGGTTTGTTTGTGGTCTTCAACTTATAGATATTATAAGCATTGAGCATGGTAATGTCCAGAATGTGAAAAAAGAGTTTTATGTACCACTTGTAACTATTGCGAACACAATCAGCAAACCAAATTTGCATGTCACATTTGTCCACTAAGCGCATATTGAGAGTGTAGTCAATCACAGCTGCAGGTTTTAGAATGGGTTCATCGGTCTCTCTATTCAGCCTGCCAGTGTCTGTCATTTCGTTAGGGTGAATAGATGACAACAGTGTGACATCTCGTTTGTCATGCCACCGAAATGCCATGATGTCATTGGCAGCAAACGCTTGCACCTGACCTCTACGAGTGCCTGCACTGAACCTAGGCATATGCTTACGATTTGCACGCACTGTACCGCACACATCTGTCAAGTTCACTCGCAAAAAATCACTGAGGGAGGGGCTTGTGTACCAGTTATCAGTATATAATATATGCCCCTTACCAAGATATGGTTCCATCATTGTTCTAACCACATCACCAGAGATACCCAATAACCTCCTGGTATCTTGCAATGTATAACTTCCGGTGTACACAATAATATCCAATACAATACCACTGGAGCAATCACAAAGCACAAACAACTTTATACCAAAGCGTTTCCTCTTGCTTGGTATATACTGCTTGAACGACAGTCTACCTTTGAACAGAATCAGTGACTCGTCAATAACAAGCTTCCTGAAGGGATAAAAATGCATATTGAATTTCTCTTTCAGATACAGAAACACATTTCTAATCTTATATAACCTATCGTTTCTGTCAGGGGTGGTTTTGTCTGAAAAGTGAAGCATCCTCAGCAGTAGCACAAATCGATTCACTGATATTATATCACTGAAACCTGGTGTTGCAATCAGACGGTCTGTCGACCAGTATGATTTGACACTGTGCTTATAAACATGAGGCATAAGCATTATTGTGGCAAAGAACAAGTACATCTCAGCCACAGTTGTCTCTTTCCACCTGTTGAGGCGTGATGTTGGTGAAAGTATTGTGTTTACCATGGTGTACTCGTAGTATCTGTTGCTTTCCCTGACAATAATATCCATCAGAGGTTCATCAAAGAATAATTCAAAGCATTCCAGTTCACTGGCATTGTTCCCAAGTGGACAAGATGGGCGTATTCCACATTGACTTTCATCAAACTGATGGGGACTGGGAATAAAATTGTCAGCACTAATAATGCTCTTTTCTGTCATGTCAGAGATCACAGTCATCCCATTGATTGGTCTTCTGCTAAAACTGTCTACCCTACGTCTAACTTTCATAGTCGCCGCCTGGTTGAATCCTCCCTTATACACAACTTTCCCTGTATGAATCTTAGCCCTGGCTTTGTCTCTGTTGATGCTTTCCTCTCTCATTACATTGTTAAATGCTCTAAACTTCAGAACACCCGTGACTTAACCTGATTCCTTCCCTGTCTTATCTTCCCCCTTCTCCTTTTTTCTCCTTGGGTTTTCCTTTCTTTCTGTTCTTTCTTTTGCCTTGTATTTTCCTTCATTTTTCGCTTTTCTTCCCTCTCGTACCCCCCTTGCGGGCCGCTAGCCTCATAGCAGTGCTCCTTCCCATATGACTGTCTACTCTACTACCTTTACTACTACCTTTACTACTACCACTACTACCACTACTCCTACATTTCCCCACTCTCTTGTACCCTCCCTGTCTGCCTGCCTATAAATACCCTTCCTCTGTCTCTGTGTGTTAGTGTGACTTTGTAAATGGTCCAAGTCGGGCCGAAACGTCGTCGTAAGCTCCTCTCTTTTATATGTGCGGGTTGTGTGTGTATTGTTCCAGTCACGGTATTGTGCCTTTTTTGTTATTTACAGGTGGTTGTGGGGGTTGTGGAGGTTGTGGAGGTTGTGGGGGTTGTGGGAGTGGAGGTTGTTGTTGTGGGGGTTGGTGGGTGGGTGAGGGTTGCCTTTGTTGTAGCTGAGCTGACTCAGCGGCGTCGGTGCCAGCATGGTCCACTGCTGGTGCCTCGCGCCTGGCACCACCACCACTACCACTAACAGATGCTTGCGCATTTCTCATTCCAATTGCAACGCTATCATTGTCATTTTCACTATCACTTCCTGTTGTACCCCCACGGGATGTACTCCGAGATGTACTCCTTCCCCTTGGAACAGCATATGGCACGCTACCAGAGCGCATATACCGTCGATATACTGACGCTTCACTGGAGAATATTCCACACCACTCTCGCTACTGGAACTGTTTTGAAGAGCTTGGAGTTCATATTCACTATCACTATCATCACCATTGCTCACATCAGAGTCTGGATATGAGTAAATAACAGTTTCCTCTTTCGTTCTGGTACAATTGAGCGTGAACAAGATGCCACAGCACCGGAGGTGGAGGGCTGAGGGTCGTCTGGGTTTTCCTCAATATTACCGGTATTATGATCATTAGTTTCGGTCACAACTGCCTCAAAACCTTGAAACTCATCACCACTGACACTCCCATCGGTGTTAGAACTGTCACTGGGGAACAAAAGAGTCCCAATTCGCCGAGGAGTGAGGAGTTTCTTACCGCCCGGCATGGTGAAAAATGTGTACTAACATGGCGTTCCCACAATGCACCACTGGCTCCCCGATTTTTTTCCTACTGCGCACACTGACCACGCAGACCCATTCTCTCCCCACTAGGCCTACCAGCCATTTCGCGCTTAATTTGAAGGCGCTAGAATTTATGCGTACTAGTACGTCAATAACCCCAGCGCGTAAGCCGTACTAGTACGTCAATAACCCTGAAAGGGTTAAAGTGGTGGAACCAGCCTGTGGTAAACATACACTCATTTTCAGGCCTTCATTCCTTATGAACACACTGCTTTAAACAACTGTAAGGCCTTTTCCCTAATTAATAGGAAATTAAGTGGTGCACCTTTCGTTGTTTTCTGTTTGATCCACTCAAGCAACAAGTTCTCTGTTTTATTTACTTGTTAGGACCTATGTGTCATTCTTTTCATGAGGTCACATTTTGGGTTATTCACTACACAAGCTCGTATATTCACCTCATTCTTCCTAATTGTACGAACTGACGCTTCATTAAGGCCATAGGCCCTCACTATATCCACCACATATGAGCCACTCTTAAGCTTATCTAATACATGTATCTCGATTTTCTTTGCAATTCCTAGACTTGAACGCTTAAACCTTTTCTTGTCACTTGCTACAACACTTGTATGCTTACTGGGTGCCATGATTGCTTGGTAGATTTATGAAAATGCAATTAAATGAGAAAATGTATGTAAATAAACACAGCAAGCTTCCCGATTATTGTTGTCCTGCACGCGTATGAACCAAACTGAACGCTGGGAGGGATGCGTGGGTGGGTGAGGGTGGCGGGAGATAGCAGTAGGACTCCCCCACTGACTCAACGGTTTAACCCACTGCGGGCGACCGCGCGCGTCAAAATTTTTTTCCTCTCCCGCGAACCGTGTAATATCATCTTTACGTCGTGTTAGATAATAATGTGCAGCAATTCTTCAATCGTGCAATACCTATAACGTGCAACATAATCTCGTGGTAAATGACGATCTACTGTATTCGTGCAGAACAACCACTGTGAAAAGAACAGTGAACTTCCAAGTGCTTTTGATTTCTCACATTCTCACTTCACTATTCTTTTCACAGTGGTTGTTTTGCATACTGTGATATCACATGTTTACTGTGATTTTATTGCATATCATACTTACGATGGGTTCATCAGAGCGTAAACCTATCGTAAGTCGAGGAGCACTTTTTTTTTTTTAACACATCAGCCGTCTCCTACTGAGGCAAGTGAACAAAAAAAGAGAAATACTCTCACCACCATTCAACACTTTCACCATCATTTACACATAATCACTGTCTTTGCAGAGGCGCTCATATACGACAGTTTAGATGTCACTCCAAACAGCCAACATCTCAAACCCCTCCTCCTTTAATGTGCAGGTGTTGTATACTTCCCACCCCCAGGACTCAAGTCTGGCTAACCAGTTTCCCTGAATCCCTTCACAAAATATTACCCTGCTCACATACAAACAGCTCATCAGGTCCTAAAAAACAATTGCCTCCATTCACTCCTATCTAACATGCTTACACATGCCTGTTGCATGTTCAAGCCCCTTGCACACAGAAATTACAATTAAAGAAGGGTATTATCCCTTTCACTGTTGGTCCTGTAATATTAGGGCTTGCAAGCCAGTGTCGGTCCAGTATTACTATGCCAAAATTCTAGCGAGAGAAAACTGGTAGGCCCTACAAATGAGAGAATGGGTCTGAATGGTCAATGCGTGCAGTATAAATAAAATCATGCAGCAAGTGGTGCATTAGAAAAAAAACTATGACCGTGTTTTTGGTTTAAAACAGCAACTCTGCAGTGTATTTTCATATGGTATTTATGGTTGTATTCTCATTTTCTTGGTTTCATTTGATAGAATGGAAGATATAGTACAGAAATAGAGAAAATTTTGAATGGTTTACGGAATAAAAGTACAGTGGTCCCCCGAGTAACGAACACCCCGGAAATCGTACAATTATGTAAGTATAATATTGTAAGTGCTTGTGGAAGTGTATTTTTGGGGGCCTGAAATAGACTAACCTACGTGACATTATTCCTTAAGGGAGTAAATTCATTCGGTAATTGCACTTGAGCAGGCTTCTGGAATGAAGTTTTTTCATTACTCGGAGGACCACTGTACCTTGAAATTGAGCTCAAAATAGCGGAAATGTTCGATTTTTGCCGATGTTGAAGAGTAAGCAAATCACATCACACTTCCAATATATGTCAACTGGTGGGTCTAATATGCTTTCACATATGCGCCGATATTATTTATACCATTTTTAAAATAATGCAGTAGTCTGCATAACAGTAAATCTTATATTTTTTGTGCAAATAAAAATTCAAAATGGAAAGCAAGCGTAATATAAGAGGGGCCTGGAGACATGACTATTGAGCAGACGATATGTTATTTTAGTGCTAGGAATGTTTGCATTGTTAAATCTGGACCCTATTTTGAAATCGGCCTTCCTTGAATTGTGTATGAAATTGGCCAAATCACCAATTTCTGATCACTATATAGTAGGGCCCCACTTTTCAGCGTTTCACCTTACGGCATTCCGTTCATACAGCGAGTTCAAATTATGACCAAAACGTTCTATACGGCGAGTGGTCTTTTAAATATGGCACCGCTACCCAGTTTGCTTACATTTTCCGTGAGCACATCTCTCTATTATGTAATAATCACTCTTGGGCACATTAAATGTCCTATTTTACGTCAATATAGACATTTTCATTAATCAATCTATGATATTTTC